>OX376372.1:171881394-172098894 GCA_947369275.1 Nemotelus nigrinus
AATGCTTATTTGCTTATATGGAGTGCACGCCACTGCTGACTACCAAATCATCCTGGCATTCGCTACTTTCTGGAGCATTTCTGGCATTTTGTAATTCTGCATTAGCGTCGCTATTGCTTTCAGCAATTCTTGCATTCTCGACTCAGCTACTTTGGGGCTCATTTGCAATGGCGTCTATTCTACTCAGTATGTAACCCTTTCTTTTTTGATTAGATATCGCAAGTATCTTTTATCCATTTGATACTATAAAATAAGATGCCAAAAATAATAAATGCAGTTTGATAAAAACCAACATCAATTAGAAATGTATTGAGTTTTTCTTAAGTGAATAACGACAGTTTATTTTTGTTGCTTTTATTATGTCAATGGGCTTAGTTACCAAATGTGACGAAAGGTGTTATCAAACTTAGATGCAAAGATCTACATATGTAGAATGAAGTGCCATACAAAAAATCTGCGACAAGGAAGTTATTTTGCAGATAATAGTACAGAAAAATAACTAAAATGAAAATTTTCTGAATGTCTGACACGCAAGAAACAAAAAATTTTCATCAGAAAAACAATCAAACAAATATTACTAATGAAGAAAAAGGAATCATATTTTTTTATTGACCAATACTTGTCAACATTATAAATTTGTTTTTTTTTAAGATGAATTATTGCATCATATCAGAAAATGGAAAATTCATATAAAAAAAGGAAAACAATGTGGTCGCAATAATGTAAAACTTACATTTTCTTTTAGCGCAACTTTTGTTTCACTATTTTTTCAATGTATTTCACTGCACCGCAAAATGTTCCAAACTCAGCGAAACATCAACAACGAATGACTTTTAGCACTGCATTTACAACAAAAAATTCTTAGAATTTCCGTTCATATTTCATCATCTCATTATTTTCTCGCCACCGTATAGTTACATACATACGTAAATAGTGACAAAATTTGGATTTTTTGAACCCTTTACTTTCTCGCTTCTAGCTCATTACTTTTGTAAGCGCATACTTCCGGAAATTATTCATGCAAGAATTCTTTGCTTATGTTATCACACATTCCACAAAGTCCTACTGGGTGGTTTTGCCCTCAAAGCAGGTTGAAGCATATGTGGTTGAATATCACTCAAAATCTGCACGATTCTCCTATTGTTCATCAAACATTAGTATTTATTGTGGCTCAGGTGCGCTTGAGTTTTTTTCTTTTCATCGCAGTCCGGTGGATCTTCTTTACTTAGAGCTTTCCTCTCCGAGAATAATGTATAGTGTCGGGTGGTGTTTGGGTGCTATTGACGGTTATAAGGTCAGCGTACTATTCATATACATACCTCACGATCTAACGTCTATTTCCCGACAGTATATACAAACTTTGACTGTAATTTTCGTCCAAACTGATTTCGACATCACTTTCGCTTTTTTCCTTTTAACTGATCGAGACTAATTGAATTATTGAAACGGTGCGGTTTTGTTTTTTGTATTTCCTAAAGACTAAAAAAAAGTTTACCGCGACACATTATTTGGTTATCCGTGATTTAAAGCAACCAAAGCAGACAGTTTAAATTTGTACTAACTGAAATTCACTTATTCAAGAAAACCACTTTGCCCTGTTGAGTACTTTCAATCATTAACAGTTTCACCTTTCAATACTGCAGGGCGCAAAATTCGATTTCCAAATACTGCGAACAACTCCTATTTATTATTTGGATTCTAGGTTTTAAATACTAAATCCTGTCTAGAAAATTGTTTACGCGGCTGAATTTCTTTACCATGTTTTCGCGCGAGGTGCATATTAAAACCGTATGATACCCATCTAGGTACAATTGACATTACACAATACGCGGTAAATATAAATTTATAGGTAATCGAATAACACATCAGTTTAAATTACTTGCAATACTTTCAAATTTTTCGTACTTTGAACACATAATGGGTGTTTTGAGCATTATAATCTTTATCTTTTTTACAAACTAAAAATTTCATTTAAAAATTGAATGTACTTATTTCTTACATCATTCAATCAGAAATCATTAATTGTACTTGTGAGAAATCAGCAATTATACTGATATTGATCATTGTTTTTTCTCTGATGGTACAATACAGTGCTTATGGTGCAACTGAAAATTTGAATACATGTTGATGGGAAGTATTTGAAGCGCGCAACAAAGTCACACAATTAAATTATAAAAAATGCAACAAAATTGTGTATGTAAAAATAACTAGTATGTAATAATGTATTTGCTTAACATGAAATTATCATATTGAATGTATTTGATACGCATCAATGTAAATGTGTTTGATATCAACTTTTAATGTTAAATTTAAGCTATTAAATAATCAGCATACCATATTGTTTAATTACAATTTATTTTTCTGAATGTTTACTGTTTGTTCAGAATCGAACAGGTATAGCAAAACTTGTAGAAGGCACAGTCACTCAAAGTGAAAATGATCCACTTGGTGCAAAATAATTGCAACGTAATTTAATGAAAGAAAATAAATTAAAAATGGACTATTGCTACTTATACATTATTACTTCAGATGTGCAAAATCAGTTTTAAATGTGTAGTAATTAAAAAATTTATTCGATTGGAAAATATAATAATATAAACAGGAAATGTATATTTCATAGTCAAAATGAAAATGATCCATCAAAATACAAAACACAAAAAAAAATATAAATCAAGAATTTTCTTTAACAAATTAATATTGGCGAGCCTAACAGCTGATAACCTCTTTGGCATTGAAGCAACAAGTTTTTTTTTTGTGAATTCTGGGCAGATTTTCGACCACTCCTCCAGAATGACCTCCTTTAATCGATTTCGACTGGATATTTGATGCTCCCTAATACGCTCTTCTAAATGGTCCCACAAGTGTTACGATAACGTTTAAATCTGGTGATTGTGCTGGAGTTTCCATAACTTTGGGACAATGATACAGCATCCATTCTCGAATGAGTAACGACTTATGTTTAGGGTCGTTATCTTGATAGAACTGGAATTTGTTTTTAAGACCTAATTTTTCGGCGCTGGCAGGTAAATTGTCCTGCAGAATTTGGAGGCACATAAATTTATCCATGTTACCGTCAATAACGTGAATATTACCGACTCCATTAGCTGCCATAGAGCCGCAAACCATTATTGAACCTTCACCATGTTTTCCACTTGGACGAAGATTCTTCAAATTCAACTCTTCATTCTTGTTTCTCCATACTCGAACCTTCCCATCCGATCCAAAAACATTGAATTTGCTTTCATCAGCAAATATAACGGTATTCCAGAAGTCTGGGCCATGCGAATAGTACTAGTTGCAAATTCTAGTCGACGTTTCTGATTGTTCGCACTTATCAACGGTTTTACTCGTGGGGAGCGACTGTTAAATCCTTGTTTTCTTAGGACAATTCTTATTGTTTCGTCGCAGACCTTGATACCTAAGGTCTTTTCAACGTGTACGCGAATTTTCGGCGCACTAAGCTTCGGATTTTCTCGGATAAAGTCTACTATCCACCGTTCGTCACGATCGGAAAACGCTTTTTTGGACTTTTTCGAACCTTATTACCGATGCGATTGTCTTTAAATCGTTCAACTATATGTTGTACAGTTGACGCACTCTTGTTGACAATCTTTGCTATTTCGCGTTTACTTTTCCCGAGCTTGAAATGATGGATTACCAGCTCTCGTTCTTCGTATGTCGTATGGCGACCCATTTCGAAAAAAACTTGCTCAAAACGGTAAATGTGCAACAGGTGACTGCACAACTAAGGAAATGTCAAATACATGTCAACAGCTGATTATAAAATCTTACTAGTGAACTATATGAAATAAGTACAATGGATCATTTTCATTTTGACCCCATATTCAGTTTTTTAGCAAAGATTGACCCGTAATTTCAAAGACAATGTAACCATTTCGCGTATAACTTGTGTTGCACAATAAAGTCAAAAGCGGATCTTATCAATGTTTCTTAAAGTTTATTCATTTCTCTTAATTACATTCGATAGATATGGTGCTTTAATAAACGATTCCGAACTCGACTTTTATACTAAAATTGCAACAATTCTATTAAACTTTGATATTAAATGATTCCAACACAAACGAGATTTCTTAACTAAATTAGCAACTTCAAAACGCCTAACCGACAAGTACCGGAATTTTCGATTTGCATTTAATGACAACGAACAACACAAGGCCTTTTTCAACCAACGTGTTGAACCTTACCGGTTTTTGAAGATTGAAAAATTCCGGTAAATCTCGATTTTGATAACACTATAACGATGACAATTGCACTTCAAACGCATTTACAGTGGTTCGAAACAACTTGTGTATTTGTTGCTAACGCATTAGGAATTACTTTTGCCTAGAAACAAAGTAATTTCCAATAATGTAAAATTGTATGCGATGCACATTAATTTATTTTCACTGGGTGGACCATTTTCACTTTGAGTGAATGTATGTCATTTTGAGACATGAATTGTCAATTATTTTCTTGTAATTTAAAAAAGTATTGTAAAAGCCTAGCAGGCAATAATATAGAATACACTCATAAGTAAAAGTAAGAATATACTATGAATTAATAGTGACTGCAGTAACACCAACATACACGATGACAGATGACAACAAGGTGACAGATAACAAATACACCACTTACAACAAAATCGCGTTCTAGTGTCTTTATCTAGCACAATACGCAGCCGACGACATCCGTCGCTAAGCCTAGACGTGCAAGCTGTACTAGAAAATTTTTAAAAATTTCAATTTGCGTTGGAAAGGAAGAAGGGTAATCGAAAAATAGCGATCAAGCGGAGCAGAAGTTTAACACATGAAAAAATAGCGATCAAGCGGAGCAGAAATTAAACACATGAAAACATTTTTCGATACGGATCTATTAATTTATAACTCGTCGAAAATTATTCAATACCTATTCAATTTGTAACTTATCGACGAAAGTGTCCATCAATAGAAAGTGGTTAATTCATCAGTGATCGATAAAAATGCATGTGGCTGAAAGAGCGATAAAATAAACGTGAACCAAATCAGTGTAGATTTTGATTGATAAATTGAAAATGCAGATATTCTATCAAGACATAGTGATAGAACATTGTGATCATTTTGTACAGTAGTTTGGCTCCCACATTCGTGGTAAGGTCGGCGATAAAGTAGAAGTCTTGCTTGATATAAAATTGAAACCGTTATCCCGAGTTTTATAAGTTTCAAAATTTGCACCAAGGCATGCTTACCAGACCTGGTATCAATTTCGAAATGATCGAAGCGATTTGATATTATTCGGATAATATGGCAACTTCAACCTATACTTTGATAATCATCCTATTTACTTAGTCATTCAACTGACTCGGTACAATTGTCAACCGCAATACTAACCGTGACATCCAACGGAATCGAACTTACAATGAGAGCGTTAGTTTACAAGTATTCACAAGCATGCCTCCAGCTGTTATTTTACATCTGCGACTGAAAGTATCTATTGACTACAAAATGAATATCTTCAAGATCATAAAGACTACAACAGGAAGCATTCAGCGACATCCTGCGGCTGGAAGCACTCATACGACTACAGCACTCCCTAGTCCCTCTAATATCGTTCAGAAAACTACACAATCTTGAGCTGGTTGATCCTCTTCATCCAGCCAGAAAATATTTTCATAACTTTGGGATCAGATGCATACCCTGCCGTCATCAAGAACAGACTCAACTAAGGGCCAGCCAACACCGCAGTATCACAAAGATCTTGGATATTATTTGTCCCTATTTGAACCACAAACATTCACTGAGTGATTTACAAACATTCACTCACTTCTATTTCTTCTTCAATAGGGTGGAACTTGATGTACAACATCACCAATTCGAAGAATTTGAGAAAATGGAATCTACATCATGTGCTACTGAAGCGAGCTGGTTACTGATTTGATGAGCATTATAAGGCCACACACAAATGAGACACTCGAGGCCATTACATCATCTCATTGCCATTTAAAACACTTTAAGAAGATATAGCGATTTCATTTAAGATGAGTACGAAATCCTAAACTAAATGTTAACCAAGACCTTGACCTAAAGCATAGGGAAAGAATTCTTCGAAGAAGTGAACGTTAATTCTCAGTTGCTTATCTCACCATGAGGTAATGAAGGAAACGTATCAAAGTTGCCAGTCATGTCCAACGCATTTTCCAATACCGGTCAAGGTTATTCATTAGATGGATATTTGAGCTAATGCATGCAGTTGTCTCCTCAGTTGACAAGGAGAATATATATAGGCAAGTGTCAATTGTTAAGTCAAGTCGAGACTACCAACGAGTATTCTTCACAGCCTTTCAACAGTTTTGACTCAATATTTTCACACACACCAATTCAAAAGTTGGTGGAAGGAACTTTCTACTTACACCAAAGATGTTATCTCAGGTGCTGTAAGTGAATTGTCCTGAACAATGAAGAGGACTTGAATGAGATAATCCAACTGCAATCAGAATTTATCACGTTGCTTAGCCAAGGCGGCTTTCACCAACGACAATTGACATCTAACCACCCAAGTGTTACCAAGAACGTGCCTTAAATAGATACTTTTTGCCATACTATCATGCGTCGCAAGAAGAACCACCTCTGTCATAATTACACCGAAACTACTTTTATCAAAATTATGGCTTGAAAACATCGAGTGAAATCAATCTTTTCCCGATCAAATACAAACGGAATGGAACTAGTTCCCAAACAATTTAAAACAATTAGAGCACGTGAAAGTTCCTTGTTAATTTCACACTACTAGAAAAATACGGATTAAATAATGTAGCAGTGCTCACTGGAAATTGATTAAAGCAAATGCCATTATGGGTAAAACAAATGCCATGCCAGTCAAGACGGTCGCTCTTCTTCGGGTGGATTTATGCGATAATTCATTACTGGCAAAATTAATGGCGAGAATCGTGTCAGCTCTGCAGGTGCACACAACTGCAATTCACGGTTGGTCAGATTCGATATACTCAGAGAACCTTTCCACTGGGAAACGTTCACAGCAAAGTGCTCAAGTCAAATACTTGAGCTTTATATAATCGAGAAACCGCAGAGCGCCTAGTTAATTGCTTTCTTAATTGCTCCCATGATAAGAATAAAAGCCCTTAAAACACATGGTTATTTTAAAAGCATCAGTATAATCAATCGATCTTAAAAATACATACATATTAAGAATTGGCAGACGACTATTCAGTGGTGATCTTAGCTATGAAAAACAGCACCCAATATCAGCACCGAGCATTTCATGTATAAGAAATCTACATATATATCTAATCTACATAATACGTAAAATGCATTGAGTTCCGAAACTACACTGCTCTGTTAAGACTCACACACAAAAAAAGCCTATTAGGTGCTGGCAATTATCAAAAGAAACTACTCAAATGATGAGCAAGCTGCCGAAAGCACAAGTCAATCCAGCTCCTTTCTTCACTAACATCGATTATACTGAACTCTTCTCATTACGAATGTCAAAAGTTCGCAGCACAGAAGCACACAAGGCCTATATTGCACTGTTAGTTCGCTTTGTGACCAAAGCAATTAACGATTTCACTGAGATATCTTTTTCGTCGAGATATTGCTAGAAGTGAACTTTACAAACCATATGTGTCGACTGCGGGACGAATTTCGTGGGAGCTAAAAAGTCTATGGAAAAACATTTCCGCATATCAGAAAACAGTACCTTTCAATGTTGCCGACTTTTTGGCGATAAATGGAAGAATCTGAGAGGCGGGAGTCCGTTCGGTCAAGTATCATCTCTGGAGAGTAGTTGAGAATGTCATTCTCACGACCATGTTGATACAAATCGGAGCATATATCTACTCTATACCAGAAAATATGGTAGAAATCCAGCAAAATTCGCTTCATAGACATCAGGTTATTTTTGATAGGAAGAGCATTAAAAGTACTTCCACAAACGATCAGCATTCAACGGTTGGCACTTGCTCCAAAACTGCCGCATGATTTTTGAATATCTTCAGACATTATAACAGCGTCCAAAATGGCATCAAGTACGAAAGAATTTCACCGTTGATCAACTAGTCAGCATCCAGAATGAATGTCTGAACCTGTTAGAATGAATGACGGATCAAACCGTTGAAACTCAATTGGGACCCGATGGCCTAGTCTGCGTAGTCCATATTTAAAACACTTCTTCCTTACTACAACGTGAACGGGAGTTCTCAAGAACGATTAGAGGATGAAACTACCATTCAACACACCACACAGATCAAGTTAATGAAACCACAAATTAATTACATTATTGATAGCAAAATTTTCGTAAAATCACAAAATCTGAGTCAGCTCCTTTCGTTTTCGGAAATCCCTTCTCTTCGTTTGTTGGAGATGGCGAGTCAGGGCGCCAAACAAAAAACCCTAGTTCCAGGACATCGTATTCATGGTTGCATGGAGGAAATGCCGCAACCGTAAAACGATGTTAGTATGTTCTGCAAATAAAAAAACACTACATGAATTGACATTAATTATGTGAAATGCTACATACCTGTAGTGACACCAATATATACGATGGTATATGACGCCAAGGTAACGGATGACAATGTCACCACTCACTGCGAAGTCGGATTCTGGTGTCTTCATCTGTCACTACCTGCGGTCAACGAATGGATTGCAGAGCCAAAGCACGCGTTTTTGAAAACTTGATTTTGAATTTGAATTGAGAAAGAAGAAAAGTAGTCGAAAAATAGCGATCAAGCGGTGCAATAGTTGCTCAGTTTAATTCTTATAAAAAATCGATCAACAATTTAGTATTGAAGTTCGCATTACATGATTGTATTATATTCCTTTCATTACATATTTATGTCTTATTACTATATTAAGAGTTTGTATTCGCACCGTTTAAATAAGTTTTAAAGTTTAGCATTATATGAAAGTTTTCTTTTCAATAAGTCAAAGTTTCATCTTGTAGATTTTGAGAAAATGTGTAAACAGATGAAACAAACAAATTAATAAGTCTGAAGAAACTTTAATTTTTCGGGAACTCAGACTGATGAGAATAATGTTTTTCTCTCGAGATTCATAGATTGTACCACATAATTTTATGCCATTCCAAACGAGCTAAATGCTGAATGTTTGCTTTGAAATAATTTAATTTATGTAACATAATTTTAATTTCTTACTCAAGCTCAGGTTAAGCACGAATTATTTGTTATTCCTTATTAATTGTTATTCCTCAGTTAAATTTTGTATAATTTGTTTTTCTGCGAAATTTTGCCTAAGATATTTTACTATTTCCAAATTGTCAATTAGTAAATAATTAACAATTTAAGATAAATATGCAACGTCAATTTCCTTGCCAAAATTAAGAATTACATTAAGTTTTTCAAAAACATCACTCCCCATCGACATATCAAAATTCATTGCACTATAACCTACCACATCAACGGACACCTATTTTTTAGCAAAACATGAATATTTAATGTTTGTATTGCAAGTACATTTAATTTTGGTTGATTACAGTATAAATTTAAGAACTAGTAAAATTTACAAAGAAAAATCAGCATTTTATAAAGTCTCAAAATCGAAACAAAAACAGTTAATTTCAATTGAACTCAGACTCTACAATTCGATTTAACAATTTGATGTCTACTGTCGGGAGTACAATGATCGAATGGTCTCGTTCTCTTCGCATCAACTTGAAGTTCTTCTCGATCTCGGTCGTGGCTTCAAAGTGTTACCGTAATACCCGGGAAAACGTAGGTAGCACTCTCCTATCCCCTAATGGGAGCAAGGGTGGTCATTCCGGATGGCTATCGCTCACGAGGAACGGGGTGGGTAGCAGTGTGACAGCTGTAAAATTTTCTATGGGGTCATTTTCTGGGGACGTTGTCATGTATATGAGGGACAGGACCACTGAAAAGGGACAGTTCAGGGACAAATGTTTAAAATACGATTATATATTCATATAATGTATTTATTATTAACAGAAATATTTCTATTCAGTTATTATTTAACAAAAAACCATTAACGAAAAACAATGTAAATAAATATAAAAAGTCTTATAGGTTATGTAAAGTGTTTTGTTTATTGTCGCTTCGACAATCGAATAAAATTAAGGGCATTCACACTTTGTAGTATTTTTGCAAGGCATAATGAATTAAATTTATTTGGAAGAAAAGTGCAAGCCGTTGCATATTACTGAAAGCCAACTAGAAACATTTCCAAATGTTCATACAAAATCAATGCAAATGTCCAAAGATGCAAGAGTAAAAATTCAATAGCCTTTTTAAAGTGTAAATTTACTCTAGTATATTAGCAATTTTGCAAAAACAAATGCATGAAAACATGAAATATTTACAAGTAGGCACGTAATAACATGCAACGGCTTGCACTTTTCTTCCATACACATTTGATTTACTATGCCTTGCGAAAATGCTACAAAGCTTGAATACCCTTATTATTTATTTACGAATTTAACGAACTCCTTGCAAGGAGAAAAATCAGTACAGTTGTTATTATTTTCTTTAATATATTGTTTAAATAACATTAAAGCATTAATTGACTTGTAATCGAAACGATTCCTTTTCTTCGTTTTAATTTCATTTAAATTAGAAAAAACTCTTTCCGCACTTGCACTGCTATGTGGAAGCTACATCATTAAAAATGCAAAAATTGCAATGTTTTTGTACAAAGGCTTATTTACAGAATTTTTAATATTATACACAAAGTTCCAAAATTTTTCTGATTCTAGAGAAAAATTTTGAATTGTTTTACTTTCAAATAATTGTCGATATTCTGTAAATAATGTTTCTAAATCTCAGTTAAGCTTTTCAAAAACTATTTAAACCTTTTTACCAAATCCATTATTGTATCAGAAAATTTTTTAGTTTTAATATAGTCCAAATCAAAAATTTTTAAAGTGTTTAAAACAGAATCGTTTATATCTATTCTTTTTATTATTTGAGTAACAAGTTCAATGTAGAAATTCTTTACATGAATACAAAAAGTATCCTTTTCTTCATGTGACAATTCTTCTAACAAAAGCAGTGCTTCTGCACCTGGATATATTTCATTATTTGGTATATAAACATCTTTTCTAGAGAAATCTATTTCAGTAAACTTAGCTTGATCTACATATGAATCTGTCATAAAATTTTTTAATATAATTTTTAATATCGATGAAATGTCATTTAAAGTTACTTGAATTTTTGGACTCTCTGATTGAAAGTTTAGGTTCATGTTAACTACAATCCCCAAAATATATTGTAAGAAATAGAAATAAATTTTTATGTTTTTATTTGTAAGATCCCTTAAAATGTTTTTCGCAGGCGGATTATTTTCTTCAATCGCTTAAGATGTAAAATAAAGTTGTAATGCATTCCACGATTTCAAAATGCAAGAAACTACTTGAAGCTTAGAGAGCCATCTAGTTGCGCAAGATTTCAAGATTTTATGCGGCTTAATTTCCAAATATTCTTGAAATTCTATTAATTCATGCTGCCGTTTTGCGTTATTTTTTAAAAATGAATATATGTCTTTTGCAAGCTGGTCTGTTTGCATACGAGACATGCATACGAGGCACAATTATGCAACGAATGTGATATACAACCATTTCCATATAACTCTGGAATCTCATCAGAAAGCTTCTTCGGCACTGAATTATTAGCACCCATCATCACACTGGCGTGATCTGATCCAAATCCTATAATATTTTCTAAAGGGATTTGGTTTTCTAAAAAATAATTTTTAACAGCATTAAAGAGTCTATCTGCAGTTGAAGATTCCACCTCAATTAAACTTAAAAAATTATCTATTATTTTTGCTTTTCTACTATCGAAATATCTTGCTAATAAACATAGGCATTTTTTGGTTGAAATATCTGTAGATTCGTCAATTATTATTGAGAACAGAACCGATTGAAGATCGGTTGAATTTTGAATTCTAATAAATGGTTCAACTTTATTGACCAGTAAATTTTGTGCTTTCAAACGACCAGCATGCATATTCCTGGCCAGAATAAGGGCATAAATTAGCAATGAATCCTGGCAAGTGATCTATTGTTCTTAATGAGATATTGTGCTCTACCAAAAAGCTAGACACTTTATTTCAGCTCTATCTTTATTTATATCTGATGAGGCTTGTTTTTCGATAATTGTTTCGGGACAAAAACATCAAAGAGGGGACAGTTCAGAATTTATCGCTCGAAAGGGACAGAATGACCCGATCGGGACAAATCTGTCACACTGGTGGGTAGGCGCCACTCGCTTCGTTGCCGGAATTGACCGCGCGTCCGTCGCCCTGAAGCTGGAAGTTGACGACGGAAACACCGACCTCTAGGGCCCGCAAAAGAGAAATTAATTGCCCCACTGATTCTTTTTGTTTTCGCGTCTCACACCGTTGTCACCCCTCACGCGGAAGATTATTTCACCTTTTTTTAACAATAATAATAACTAGTTTATTGAAAGCTACTTTTTAACCACAAACTTCACGATTTCGCTCTACCTGTTCAGATAGGATCAACTTAGCTTACACACACTTTTCGACATTTTAATTACATACTTTTCAAACTTAGATCTATCTAACCTGGTCAATTTTTTACTGCATTTTTTACTGGTCAATTTTTTACGGCGAAAATGCCTACTCCCTAGTTGGTTGGGGCCCGTTCGGATTAGATTGAAACGTTGTTGCACACACTCCTTCTCTGACGTTGTACTATCTTCCAACCGTCCTGATATTGTATACACACTTTGTTATGGGCTCTTAAAAAGGAAATACAAATCAAACTTTTCTTATTAAACTTTTCACTTTATTTACACAGGTTTACTTGCACATTTTACAACTTCGTTTAACTCGATTTAAGACTGACTAAAGAGTGACTCGATACAATAATTTCAAAGCCCTTTTATAGGGTCTATTTGTTAACAATGATACAATTTCACAATCTCGCACGCAAATTTCATTTTTCATTTGTTTATTAAAGTATTAAATTTCAAGAATATGATTCGCATTGGAATTGTTTATAAATTAGCTAATCTATTGATTTCAATACTATGAGTCGACTTGGATTTGTTTATGAATTCGCTAATCTATTGATTTCAAGAATATAATTCGACTTTCATTTGTTTATTAGTTGGTCACGAATCAATCCACTTCGCATTATTTGCGCGTAGAATTGGACGGTCCGTTGCGATTCTTATTATAAACACAGTTTATTGGATAATGTTGGTCGGATTTGCAAATATCGCAAATGTACAATTTCTCATATGGGATATTGCTTTGTTTGGACGAATTGTTTCCCATACTCGGCATAATTTTAAATTTGGCATTTCAGTTAAGTTTTTCTTGTGTCTATTTGGCATTTCAGTAATTTGGCATTTCAGTTTAAATTTGGCATTTCAGTTAAGGGGACATTCGCCTTTCAAATTGGGAAAAAAAACCCTTCTTAAAAATTTTATTATGAAAAAACTATTAAATTTATTGACATTATTCCCTTGGCTGCTGTAAAGGGCGCCATCCAAAAGTTACTTTTCACTCGGTAGGACATATTGTGGACCTCCTGTAACAGTTTTTTGAAAAATTCAAAATGGATTCTATTCTTGAGACTCACAACTATACAATAAGCTTCTAAAACTCATACTTTTTCATATTTTGAAGTTTTTGTATGTATATTTCTGAAAAATGCGACAAAAACGGCATTTTTTTGGGGCTGTCACCCCCGTAAAAAAAGGAGGGGATATTTTTTAAACTTTTAGAGACTTATTGTTTACTATTTTCAATAAGTAATCGAATGCTCTTTGATTTGTTAAAATCGGTCGAGTAGATTCGGAGAAAAATGTCCTACCAGTTTGAAAAAGGTAGTTTCGAGAAAAACACGTTTAAAGTTTTTTTTACCACAATTTTATTGAATAAAAGGTCGAAAACGTTTTATTTTACCTTTAATCAGCCATTCCTGGTGAATACTGAGGACCCTCGTTATCTAGTAATTGCTGTAAGTGGCTGGCCAAAGCTTTTTTCTTCTTAATTCGACCTTCTTTTGACTGCTTACTGCTCCTCCTATTGGCTTGAGAGATACGGTCTTCGTCAACTTTTTGCGCAAAGGCCGTTGCAGTTTCCCCAATTTCGATGCCCATGAGATCCATAATAGCTAGGTAAGCTCTCGAGCCTTCGTTGAAAATGGATGCTGCGATGCATGCTGCAATTTCAGTCACATCTTTGCCAGAAAACTTGCTTTTCGGAGAAATGTTCCAAATCAAATTGTTGTAAGTTTCGTTACTATTTTGAGTATTTTTTCCAAGACATTTTTGCAGCAACTCATCACTACTAAGTGACTCGTAAACTGGCAAAATGTAGCCACAAATGCTTGGACCTAGTAGTGGCTTATGAGTAAAAGGCTAATATTTTTCCTCGCTTTGCAAAAATTTTCACCAATCCTTATTGCAATACTCGTGACGAGGTTCTGCATCTGTTGAAATTTTGTGATAGTAGCCGGCAAGAATTTCTTTTTTCATGTTCTCGATGGAATCGGGATATCTCTAAATTGCAAGACTATAAAACACAGACAATTCTCGAATCAATTTTAAAGTCAATTTAGCCGTTTTAGGTTTGGGGGACGGCTTGTACAGGTGCGGAATTTTTGATCTCAGTTTTTAATTTTTTACCTCGTTTTACTGGCTTTTTTTCTTCTTCTCTTTTTTTTTCTTTCTTCTCTCTTTCTTCTGTCTTTCTCTAAAATTGTCAATTTTTTTTTTGCTTCTACTAAGTGGCGGTACATACGTTTGCCTACGTGAAGAACACACTCTAATTTATTTATGGGGATATCAAGGTTTGCTATCTACCACATTCGTGTAAGTTATATATAATCGCCAATATAATTTCCGTAAAAGACATCATAAAGTTCTTTTGATCTATGAAAAATGCTTACGGCTGAGTCAGTTTCCATTTTTCCAGCAGATCCTTCGTGATTAGCTGAGCATTCAGATTTATCACATGGCAAAGTCTGTCCCACTTAGCTGAGATTTATTTATATTACACGCTTGACAAAATGACGATTTAATCTCCACATCAAAAATTTTGCCTGTAAATTTTCCTATGACTGAAAAAACACCCATCAATGATGTAAAACCTCCCTTAGCCCAAGTACCGTCGCCTGATACAGTCAAAACGTTAGCTTTATTGCCAGCCTCTTCATTTAATTGCATTTCTTTTTTGACTGCTTTTTTAGTAAAAAATCAAAACATTGTTTACAAGCTTTATGTATTCTTGAAATTGCAGTATAATAAGGCGAGTCCGAAAATTTTGCAGGAATATCAATCAAACCCAAAAACATATTCTTGCCATTATACCCTACGCCGAGAACTGTCAAGACAAATATGAGTCTCTGATTTATTTCGTACAAATTTCGAGACATACAGTGGCTCGCAAAACTGTTCATAAAAAGTTATTGAAATTGATTTTTGGGAAAATTTAAATATTTATTCATAACAAATTAAAAGTTTTTACAAAATAAAATTACTTCAGAAAATACATTACATTTTAGAGAACCAAAACTTAAAAATATCGGCAATCCTGTTTTTTAAAATAAAAATGAAAAAATTGTTCTGTGAACACTTTTGCATTGATCCCGCGACTAACTAAATAGTCCTGTTTTGATTTTATTTATTTAATATTTAGTGTACCCGCTTTTGGCACGAATTACAGCCTTCACTCTTTTAGGCATACTTCCTAACAAATCCTCCAAACATTGTGGATCAATCTCATTCCACGCTTGTTGAGCGCGTACCCAAAGTTCTTCGCAGTCTTTTGGAACAGTGTTGCTTGCTACTACTCTTCTTTTCAAATAACCCCACACATTATCTATAGGATTGAGATCTGGCGATTGTGGCGGCCATTTCAGAGTCTCAATATTATGATCTTGAAGCCATTTGGCCGTTATGCGAGCAGTGTTTTTTGGATCGTTGTCTTGCATAAATAAGCTGTCTCCAGGTTCGCAGCCAAATCTATCAAGACTTCGTAGATATGCGTCCTCTAAGATATTTATATAGTCAGTTGCCCGCAAAATTCCGCTTATACGTCTCAAAATACCAACTTGGTTTCCTTTGAAACATCCCCAAACCATTAATGAGCCACCTCCAAATTTGAGGGTTTTCTGCACATTACGTTCTTGTAAGCCAACGGGCTTGTTAACCCACGTCCAGTGTCGCCCATCTGAACATAACCTGTTTATTTTTGATTCGTCAGCTCATGTAACCAACTTCCATTGTTCTGGCGTCGTCTTTGTATTTTCTGGCAAATTGAAGCCTCGCCTTTTTATAGCGGTCGGTTAAAAGTGGTTTTTTACCTTTGCTTCTGCTTTAAAATTTGATTTAAGGCATTTTCGAACAGTGTCATTGGAAACTGTAACATTTAAATTGGTTCGGATTACCTTGTTGGCTTATACAGCTGTATCTACCGCTTCAGTCATAATCAATCTTTTGATACAACGCTTTGTCTCCGGAGATAGCTTACTTGGTCGTCCACCAGAGTTCGTTTCGAGAAAATCTTCTACCGTTTTCCTTATTTTGCTTACGAATCCTTTTGACACAAAGTAATTGAGTAGCCTAGTTGGTAGAGCAATGGCTTCTTGCGTGTGGGGTCCCTGGTTCGAATCCTGGTTCGGACGAGGGTCCGCTCACCAAGCTTTGAGTTCACCGAGCTCTGAATAGGTACCTGATTTAAATCAGGGGTAAAGTGAGTCGTGGAACTAATCACTCCACACTCGTATCCACAATGATTAAAAAAATTGTAATGAAGCTCTCTACCAGCTTCAACCCCTAGACCCGCACAAGGGTTGTCGTGGGGTTGCTCTACTTTTTACTTTTCAGCAATTTTTCGAACTGGGTACTTCTTTTGAAGATCACCAACAATTGTAGCCTTCACGTTCTCTTGGATAGCTTTTGACATTTTTCCTTTAGGTTAGTTTTCGTTTCTATTAGATTAATTTAAATTATTTTCTCTTGTTAAAACATTGTAATTTACTAACTCACCGTAATATCAACTAAAAATTGTTATTTTTTTTCTTTTATTTAAAATATTCTGTAGAGCACGCAAAACTGTTCACGTCACTGCAACAAAACAACTGTAAAAAAATTAACTCTTTCCAAAACTATTCGCACTAAATTACCATGAAATATCGCGTTACATGATTTCCAAGAATATGTGAGGGTACAGTTTCTTAGAAAACCCAGTTGTTCTGCTTGTACATAAAAAACGTGGAAATTCTCATTTATATGAACAGTTTTGCGAGTCACTGTAGATGGGGAAGATTCAATGAATTTTCTACCACACGAACATACCACACAGATTTTAAATCCAAGGCCTCTATCTTTTTGTTGGGTAAATGAAATTTCACCATTACATTCTGTGCACTTTATATATCGAGAAAGACCCGAAAAGACTAAATTAAAGCACAAAATCACATACTGTATAGAGCTGTCCGTAGACGGTTGCAATTCACTACTTGTTTTTAATTTTTTAATAGAGGAACTTAATAAATCAGGTTTTTTTTCTGCAGCAAACTGATTGCCAGTAAATGTTCTTTTTTTGTTTTTACGTCTTTAACGAGGATTACTCCGATAACTTAGAAATGACCACCAGGTTTAGACATTTTTTACAACTTTTTAGCCAATTTTTAACGAATTTCAAAAAAATAAAACACGTGCTTGCTCAAAAAATAACACAGAGTAACTGCCGAGCAGTATAATATCACATATATGTATACCAAAAATGTTTACACCACACCAGGAGAAAAAGCAGCTGGCGCACCGCGCTACAAACATGAATAGAAACCGGTTTTTACTCATGGGCATACGCTCTTACAAATATAGCTGTAGCTTTTTTTCTATTACGATTTTCTTGATGAAATTTTAGGAGGCAACTTTTGAACGTATATAGAATCGAAATATGTAAAAATCTCAAAATCGATTTTTTGGAAATTTCAAAGGCGAATGTCCCCTTAAAGTGGTTTTCTTGGAATTAACTATTGTTTATAAATCGGGTCAATTGAGATATTTGCTGACGTGCAAGATTGGATTCTGAGAAAATTTGGTCATCGGATAAAAAAGGCAAGTGTGGGGCTGAATGGTCAATTAGGACTTATTGATAGGAGAGTAAATGGCTCTGGTACATAACAATGCCCCCCTTAGAAATAACAAATTTATATTTTTAATTTGAAATTCGTTGTGATTAAGTTTGCCTACTGAAGATCTGAATCTAGATTTTGATTTTGAAAGTCTCAATGGAATGGTTTCTTGTAGTAAGATAGCTTGTGCATTATCAGGTATAGAAGTAAGTTCCATTTGAACTTGATGTCAAGGTGCAGGACCAGGTGAGTTATATTGGTGAATTGTAATTGCTCGGCAACAACATCCGCGATCTATTCTCATATAATTGGGAAGTATAGGTTTCATACATTTATAAAGTCTGTACAGGATATACCCAAAGACGAGAGTTGTTATTATTAGTATAATGTATCTATATGCTGTTGCATATCTATAAAAATAAGCTTGGGAATGAAGTCGGTTGACTTGTTCATTCAGATCATCAAGTTTATGTGATGCAATATTGAGGTCATCTAGTTTAATGTTAGACAAGTGGATTTGATCGAGGTAATAATTAAAGTCTGTTTTATTTAATATTGATTCCCCACAACAATCGTCTTCGAATATATTGAGGCTAGGGATGATGTTTTCGTAATACGTGATCAATTCGTTGTTTGTATGTAATTGAGTTTTTGAAGAAAATGCCTTGCAATTTGTCGCGAGAGTTAGGATACCAGTTTTGGAGATTTATAAATCTTTTATAGTGCTATTACACTGTACCGTGAGCAAATGTGGTTCACTTAAAACGAATACCCAGTTGTTGTTCACCAGATTTTGCCAGAATTCAATTAAAAAAAAAAAATCAATATTTCTATAAATAGTAAAGTTATAAGACAGGATTTTGTTCTAAAGTAAGTTTCTCTACAAAGTAAAAAAGTTTATATAGGTATAAAGAATATTATCTTTTGCGATGATTAACAATGCGTACAAATAAAGAACTTAGTTGTTTAGTTCATATTATTGTAACGAGAAAAATGAATTGCCATATGATTAATTTATAATTCATCTTATTTAGGTGCTGTTCCCTCCATTTCCTCTTTAAATATTTTGTATGTTTCGAGGAGCAATTTGATATCCGACACACTCCATTTTGTTTCTGAAAATTAAGATTATGTAATTGTCTCGTTCATTTCATTTTTTATCTTACTTTCAGTTCCACTATCGATGGGGCTGCGAAACGTTAAATTAATTGATATCTCCTGGTCGTCTGCTGCTACTGTTTCATAGCTCTGAACAACGCAATAAGTTGATGCCAACTCTCCAGTTTCGATTTCACTGCTGGCAGCAATCGCATTCACAAGCTCTAAAGAAAATTGTCTAGAGTTACGAACATCTAAGATATTGTTAAAATCTTACCTCCGTCTTCTGCATTTATGAAATATACTCCGTGCTGCTGACTCGCCATCGTTTTTGTAAAATAAAATATCTAAAACATACTTTATCGCACTATTAATATGTCTTTGTTCAGAATTAGATCTTACTTCTGGCCACAATACCTACTCACTTGTGAGTATATATATAGGAAACCCATCCAGTCTTAAAATTTTTGGGTTTTTACATCTTCCTTTTTTGGAAAATAAAAAAACCAGAAAATTCTAAAAACTGTAATTAAGTATGTGGTCATAAAATGACTTTTATGTGGAATCCCAACCCAACGGAGACACAGTGAAGGCTAATATTTATTGTCCTACCTAAATTTTAAAGGTTAGATCAATAAACTATTAACAGAAAATGATCATTATTATAGTAGTAGTAGCATATGGGATGCGAAAATTTAAATTGTTCCCTTTTCCATCATGTAACTATTTGCAGCCGTGAAGTGGAAACAACCAGACACGTTGAAGAAGAGACTTGTTTCAATTGTTTCGTGTAATGTGAACGGGTAGATTTGTTTCTTGCGAAACAAATTAGGCAATGTGCATCTGAGTGATGTGTAGAAAAGATATTCGTTTTTCTAATTCTTCTCTTTACCACTTTTTTTCTTCATTTTACCACCACTATTATTTGCAGCGCTGAGACTTCCTTCGGGTACTCCTTCGAGAAAATTATGTTTATAATGAACGCGTGGAAAAACGAAAAGTGGAGGAATGGTATTTCCACTGGCAGATATAATGCCACCAAAAGTTACGAGCTCGCCTCTTTCAGCTGATACAATTTGTCCGAATTGTTTTTGACATCTTGGAGACAACACTTTGAGAGTAGCTAGAACGGTATATACACCTGATTTGTCGGAACTAAAGATCTGACAGCGCTTGTGTTTTCAGGTTTGCGCAAACTGAGTTCCGGGTTTCTTCTGCGAAAACCATACATCCATTCTTTTCCAGCCATCTTATTTTCTTGCTGGATATTTTAAACTCAAAGATCTAGCATACTCATATGCTATTTTTCTTGCTTGAATCGTCGTAAGTCCATAATGAATCTTACAACATTTGATAATATAATCATTTAACAGTTTTTCTTCTTCCATAGAAAAGACTTTGAAACTTATATATTTAGAGTCAACTGTACGATTGCTTGACCATTCAGCATCATTGCTATTCTTGTATTTTTTTACTCGGCTTTCTAATGTTGACAATTTCAAATTGTACTTGCCCACAGCTTTTCTATATGACAATACTCCTTGCATAACATCCTGTAATGCTGACTGCATGGATTCTTCATCCACAGCTTGTCTACTTGTCTTTTTTGGTTTATAAGTCCGCACCATGTTTTTGTGAAAAAATAATAAGAAATAGGTATTAAAATATATATACGTACATCGACGCTAGCAAAACACAGATCAAAGTTAATGCAATAATTAGCAATTAGCACACTAACACACTAAATCGTACCTACCTACCAGTTGGGGCACATTAGTACGCTTTCAAACGTGCCCCATCTAGTTCTGTCCGAAAGTACTCCACTAACTAAATAACAATAAAATATAACCTCTTTTAATATTAATAGGAAAACATAAATTAAGTATTGAAAACGTATCTTAAGTATATTTTGCTACTTACTGATAGAATACTCTACACGAAAACTTATTTTATCTACGGTAACAATAGACAAAAACATTGATCAAAAAATTACTTACCGAGCGCGAAAACACGCTCGTGCCTGTCACTTCACTCCCACCGGTGCGAATAGCGCGATACTACGTTGACGTAAAGCTGGTACCTCGACTCATGCACTCATACAAAAGCAAGACCATACGCCCAGCAAAAAATTTAATCATTATATAAGCCTTAAGTCAGTGCAATTTGTTCATTAGTACATAAGGCCTGTCACTTGTAAGGTAAAACAGTCTGCATACATTTAACCTTATTTTATCCCTGATTCTAACATGGGCCATGTCATTGGCAATCAGGTATACAGCTTTAACCATGACATATGCCTTATAATAAATAAGGCTTATACAATAATTATGTTAAACCTTAGACTAAGGTTTACTTTGGTTAGTTTATAATCCTTATATTTACACTTACTAGAAGTGTAAATATAAGGTACTTACATTTTATTTGATTCAAAAATAATTATACTTAGCAATTAATTCAGTACTTAAAAAAATTTATTCTTTGAAATAAATATAATAACATTCTAGGCAAGAAATATGAATAAATTCGTAATATGAATGAGGAATGTTAGACAGCATAATAGAAAATCTTCCTTCAGTTTGAAAGTTGTCTCTGTCGTTGTGGATGCCGCCTCTGGTCAAGACGATTTTTCCCCCTCTTGATACCTTCCTTTAAATCTCTTTCGTAGTCCTCATACGAAGAGTAAACTTTCATCAAGCATGCTGTGAAGGAAACATCGGTTATAGATCTATATGAAATAAATCAAGTAATTATTTGTTACTTACTATATAATGTTGAGTTGAAAAATTTATATTTATTTAGTGGTTTCATATTTTTTCGCCCATTCTAATTTACTTTTGTAAGTAAAGTTTCAGCAAGTATGTTGGTGAGATACGAAGATATTTTTCCTCGAATTTTTTTACTCATTAATAGTTTCTGTTTGTGAATGGTATCATTAGTTTCAATTTCGAAGAAAATAAATTGAATTTGTACTCACTATATTATTCTCAAAATCTACTTCCGATTGCAGTCTTTTCTCCAAGTTTTCAAGTTCTTCCAAAGTGTTTAGTGGAAACTTAAATACTTCTGCAACCTGTTCTCCGAACAACATCTCACAAATTTTATTAAGCTTCACAGATTGCTCTGCGATTGCAACTGATTGCTGTTCTATAACTTTTGCCATGTTTTGTATAGATTCTTTCAATTCTGCAATTTTAAATTACGTGGTTATTATCAGTTACGTTTTTTATGGTAAATGTTTATAAAATTGTTACCTTTGAGTTCACCAATATGATAAGCGGACTCTAAACTTAAAACAGTAGAACCCGTTGAATTCGTTGGTATTTGTTGACACATTTCACTATTTGGCATAGTTATGACAAATGCTTCTTGCTGGTGATAAGTTTGAGTATTTTCTGCAATAATATTATGTTGTTGCTTATTTGAAAAAAAAATTACAATAGTATTACCTTTTTGTGCATTCATTGTAAGTTGGTTTCAGGTATTATATGTATTTATTTATATCTCTTAAATTTTTTATTTTTGGTGCAAAATTGGTAAAAGAATATTCTCCCGTTGGCTAATAGATATAGGAAAATATTTCGTAAAGTTCGAATCTAAAGCAAACACTTCTTCTCGCTCCGAAATACTATTAACTTTAATTATTCCCAGTTGTGATGAATTCAGAGGATACAAGAACACGGGAGTAATATTTAATAGTTTCTTGCCAACTACATAATATTTATTATTCATTATGCCTAATGCAGTGATTTGGACTGGATTATCATTTATACAACAAATGTTATTTTGTGGCTTAGCTGAGAGATAAGTTTGGTTGAATTTCAAAGAAATCAAAGATTTGTCAATCATGTCTTCTTTTAATTGTAGGCGAGTTTGAATTGGAATATCATTAAGTTTATTATTTAATTGCATTAATATATGCTGTGGTTTCCTAACCTTCCTTTTGATAACTTGTAAATAATTTTCAAAGCAATAGCTATCAGTTAATCCTATGTCTTTAATTGAATCTACTATATGCAACAAACCATGAACTTTATAAGAAACACTATCATCCCCATAAAACTTCGGAAAATTTTTGGCAAATAGATTGAACATTTCTTTCACCACAGCAGCATTAGCTTTAAATAAATCTGGATCAAGACAAATTCGATAGGCGCAACATAACAACAAGTAATGTTCATATAGCTGGTTTTCAATAACATCCTTGAATATTACTATGCCCGTATACAAAATTAATTGGCGAAATTCTGTTCCTATCCATCTTGGAAGTTCTTCAAAACTTCTAGGTCTTCTACAAAATTCTTTAGGAACAGACTTTACTAATTGCAGTAATTTCACTGATAGCATTGCTCTTGTATCTTTCGAAAGATTAAATGCTTTTACTATTGTACCGTTCATAATTTTCGTTATTATTCTTTTGCTTACACCAAGATCTATTAAATGTAGCATATCGTATGGAAATTGAGCTACTTATTTTATGCCATACATTTCCAGTAAATTTTGTTTATCTTTATATCATAAGCTATGGTGATCTATATCAGTTCTACAAAAAAAGCTTTCATCTGTCCTGAAGCGATCCACAGATGTTGAATATACCATCCTTCTGTTAACTCGAGTACCAACCTGATTACAAAATGGACATCCATGGTATGAATTATGGGACATTGTTGATGTCATAAATGCCCTTGCAGGGGCATCACAAACAAATGCTCTTATTACCAATTTGCATTTGATGTTTTTGATCATTAGTCCATTTTGATCGATGTCCTTTAACTCATCAACAAATCTCTCCAAAAACTCATCAACATTTTTGGGCTTAGTGCAACCAACAAAGCAACCTATCATAAAAGGACGAAGATCATTTCTAGCAATAAATGCACCTAAAATAGGCCATAGCTGTGTATTGGAGCTTTTGTATAATGGAAGACCATCAACATTCACGTCGATACGTATCATTTCATTATTAATAATATTTAAATGGCTATATTTTTTAATCATTTTAGAAACACCAAAGTGTATGTAACTACCTGGCTGAACATCTGTAACTAAACTTATTTCTATTTTATTAAGCTCTAACAAGGTTGACACCGAACAAGGTACATCTAATCCAACACTTTTCAATATACCTAATAATTTACTTCCAGCACTGTGCGAAATATTTTCGTTTACCATCCAATTAGCCAGTTTCTCCTTTAGAGAGATTTTCGATTCACAATTAAATTTACCTAAACTTTCAATATTATCACTTTTATCAATATCTTCTGTTATAAAATTATAGTTATTGAAAACAAAGGCAGGTAATTCTCTATTGTCTTTGTTATTAACCTCACAAGTACTATTATTTCCAACAATTTTTTGTTTTGCCTCTTGAATAAGCCGCTTATAGTGGCGTTTTGAATAACCGAGTGTGTTTGCAGACATATTACTTACTGATTTAAACTAATAAATGGATGAACAATTATACCACTTACACGATATGACCTATGACTTCTAAAATTTTCAGCAGACTATTCATAGAAATGCCAATACACACGAAATCGTTAACCAGCATAATTCCATAGAAATGTCAATACCAATGTTAGCATTAGAATAAGCCTCAACTAAGGCTTATACTAATCGTTATTTTCCCCTTAGCTCGATATGCCTGATCAGATTTTTTGCTGGGCGTTGTTTCGTTCAAGTTTTAATT
Organism: Nemotelus nigrinus; assembly: GCA_947369275.1. Taxonomy (NCBI): domain Eukaryota; kingdom Metazoa; phylum Arthropoda; class Insecta; order Diptera; family Stratiomyidae; genus Nemotelus; species Nemotelus nigrinus. The sequence goes on from OX376372.1 coordinate 171,906,260, forward strand.
TGACTGTATGAATGTGCCCCGCGTACGAAGGGTAACGATCTTCCCCTATCAATAGAAGGTGCAAATATTCTAGAATTCCCGTATTTTTTTCTCTCCTTTGAAAAAAATTGCATACCTAAAATTAAATGTTCAACTTTCGACTGCGCATTTGGAGGTAAACACGGTAGGGATAAATATACATCACCGATTTTTTAAGCTCCACTATGAGAACCAAGAGCATTTAATGGTTCGAATTCATCATAATATATTAGAAGTGGTAAGGCAAGCGTTTCATTTTGATTAATGGTGCTTAAATTTTTAAGCCTAAAACATGACTGTATTATGCACGAAATGTTTTTATTGTTGTGAGTGTGTAAAGTTTCCATAATGTTACTAGTTCAGAAAGATAGTTCGCACTGCTATTAAAAAGTGTCTGAAATAAATGCTCCAAGTTTGTTATTTTTGGAATATCAGTCTTTTCAGTATTGTATCGATCACGATATGAAGACAGAATATAATCTTCAAAGTTTATTAAAGATTGCTGGTCCTTAAGTTGTCGTAGTATTTTACTTTCAATGCTAAAAATCTTGTTTCTTAAAATATATTTAAGTTTATTAAGACCAATCGAATTAACATTACAGTCACATCCAACATTTCCCGTAAGCAAGTTTCTAATAAGCAACTGTTTGAAATATATCTAAGGTTTTCTTCCTTGGAAGGTATTCGTCAGATAGTAACTGAATGCTATATTTTAATAATTGCAGTTTATAGTCTTCAGCAATATCATGTCCATCAATGTTTTTACTATTTGAAGGGGAATTTTGTGCAGTTAAGTTAGGCAAAGTGTTTGAAATTTCGTTGAAATTATCATTATATATACTTTGTGTAAGAAAATTATGAATGCTTAAATGATTTCACAAAGAATTGGAATTATAATATTTTCTGCGACAAGGTGCAAAAGGACACTCATAAATAATAGGAGAACTTATGAAATGGTTTTGGTATGGCTAATAAAATGGCTGACCGAGTCAATTGTCACTTGACAAATTTTGCACTTTAACATTTTTTAAGTCTTAAGACAAACTATCTACACCTGGGGAAGGTCGATGAAATTTAATATTTAGACAAAAAGTTTCCTTTTGAAGAAAATACCAAACTTGATAACTTTCTAAAGGATATTGGCAATTAAAGGCTAGAAATATTTTAAAACATAGGTACTTCTATTGCAACAAGCGGATCTTCGAACACATACGTTTTATAAATTGCGTCAATGTATGCCGTTGGTTTCTCCAAACCTACTAAATATATTTGTGGCTGCATTCATGTTCCTTCAGGTGCTTCCTTTTTTTTAAGACTTTAATTGCCTCAAGTTGCGTCTGAAAATAAATGTATTTAAAATGTGTCTTACTTTACTTACTTACTTTAAAATGCGAAAGGTAAGATTCTGCTACTTCCGCTTTGCTTGGTCCATGAATTTTTCCTTTATGGCTTTTTATAGTGTGGTTGTACATATACAGGCAAAATTTTGATCGCGTTTAGTTGTCATTATACTATCAATAAAATATTCAGAAAAAATTGTGAATATGCAGTAATGTTTGTTACCCACTTGCCTTCAGGGAGGTTGGGATTCGCATGGGTTCGTTAGGGTCCCATTCTAACCCAAGAATGAACCCAGAGCCGTCGAGTGAGGTTCGGCTCTCCGTAATCCCTAATTTTGCACTGCGCTTCCGTCGCACTAGTCGAGGGGATGATCCACACCCAATCCGTTGACCAGTAGGAATCGCCCCACAAGTCGGCCTTCAACCAGTCCGAATGATTAGCCTCCGTGCTTACCCACCAATACCAACTTGAGTTTTTTTTAATTAAGATCACAACCTAATGAATCGAAATCATGCCCTATTATACACCAAGCTTGGCATCAATTTTGATCGCCGCCAACACGATGATCATCAATCGAGATAATAGTTGACATCCACTACCGTCTTAGATGGCAGCGTTCCCTATCATTTTTCACACCCTACCATTCACCCAATTCTGTCTTCCTCTGGACCGCAACATCAAAGGTGAAATATTCCCGCGTAATAGTCCGATCCCCAAACGGTTGGGACAAATTTTCGGCTCATTCACTCTTCATTTGATTCACCTTCAGCTAATGCTCCATAAACAAACTTTGATTTATTTAACTTAAATTTTAATTATCTAACCGATCTCGACATACAATTTCAACTCTATGTCGTCGGCCACCACTCAACCCTAACAAGCATTTATATAAAAAAAAAGACGTTGTTTACAACGTCACAATAAAAATAGAAATATTAAACACTATATCTAAGTGCGCGACTAAAACTATAATGATTGAAAGCTTAGCTGAGTGAGTCACTAACCTGCAAAAAGTATCTTTTGGCTCGTTCGCAACCGACACGCCGGACTCAGTTGTTCGGGTTACCTTCAGAGTCTTGGATATTATAATTTTGGATATTATAATTTTGGCGGATATTATAATTTTTCTGTTTGCTTATTGAGCATTATTTGTTTTACTGTAGGTTTTACTCCATACCAAGCTTGAAAAGGTGTCATTTTTTCAGTAATCTGGTAGGTGTTCGATTTCGCAAATAACAAGCCGTATTGACAGCCTCCGCCTAATATGACGCCCCGTTTGATTTCTGGCAATTTCTTTAAGTATTTTTAGCGCACTAAGTATTTCATTTTTTGTTGCTTCAAAAATACAACAAACATCATTCTTGTGCAATCATTTATAAAAGTGACAAAATATTTCGCCCCACATTTCATTGGACTACATATGTGTATGTCTCTATGTGTTTCGATTTTCTATTCGACCGAATTAACTAACTAACCAACTGCTTCGACTGTTAATAGACCGACTTAACTGATGTTTCGAAATTGAAATCAAAATCACTGGTTAATTCTCGTTTAATTCTATTTATTCCACAAATTGTTCGATAACACAAATTCCAATTCATCCGCTCCGTTTCAAATACAATTATCTAATGCCGAAAACAAAGAAATTTTCACACGATGAAAATTTCGGTAAATTTACCGCCTTCATTGGTATAACGTATAATTCCAATACAATTATTTCTCTTTACAACAACGATTTGATTTAGCATACAGCATTAATATTCCAATGATCAGCTGGTTGGAATACAAATTGAAGTGATTGCAGCTGATATTGTTTGTCATCTGTCAGTGACAGGTTAAGGTAAGTTTTGTTGTATATTATTTTTCAAATTTTAATATTTCTTTAATTTTAGGCTAAATCCGAACATTCTCCCCCCGCTGAATCGATAGAGTCAGAATAAGGCATGACATCAGCTCAGTAGTTTCGGCCAAGGAGTCCTGACATCTGGCTTCCTTCTTCAAGTCCCAATTTCGCTTCACTGGAGTTGATACCATTAAATCTGCACCTTTCGTAAGACTTTTTGAAGTCTGCAAATAGGATATGATTATTTATTCTTTAGTATATAAGATACTCAGTTCAATTCATCTGCAGAGTGCGTTATCTCATCTACTGGTCGCTTTCTCGTTCTCCTTTGATGCAATTCGAATCGACAGTGCAAATAAGGCGGAGGCCAGCCAACTATGTTGGCGATCCCCTTAGTTGCGTCAATAACTGTGTTGTGCAGGGTGGTAGTGTGTCAGCTGGGAGGGATGGGACTAAGGACTTCAAACGAACACAAAGTCTCACGTATTATATATTTTGTGGAGCATGGCTTGAGTTTTTAATCCATTATCATTAATTTGTTTATTTGTCTATTATCAATAATTTTATATTATTCACTATCTGTTATCTTATTACGTTAACTTATATTTTAATATAATAGTTGCTATTAATATTACTGTTAAGATTACTATTATAGTTCAATATTAAATTATCTGGTTGGTAATTCATTAATATTAAGTTGTACATGTTTACGTTTAATCATCACCTTTGATATGATTATGTTTACTATATTAATTTTGTCATTTGACTTGAAAATTAATTTGTTTATGCCGATTATAAGATTTGAGAATATGAAGTTCGATTTGAGATTTTCACTTTTTTATTTTGTGTCCGAGTTATAGTTGGGTATAGGTAATAAAGCGATTTTTGAAATTGGACGTTTGTAAGTTCTACCATTCGAAAACACTGACACGACCCGCACTAAATTGTCTTTACCGGCATGCAGTTCAACTATTCTTGCCAAAGGCCATTTATACGCTGCCACTTTTTCGTCCTTTAAAATGCAAATATCTCCGACGCGAGCACATTTTTCTTTGCTGAGCCATTTAGGGCGAGATTGTAATCGGTTTAAATACTCGACCTTCCATTTATTCCAAAAGATGTAATAATTTTTGCACGAACTAACAGCGATTTTAATAGTTCAATTTGAAATTCATAAGTTTTGTTCTGGTGATGCAATCGATAGTTCCAAATAAGGAACTGTGCGGGTGCGAGCAAATCAGTGTCCATTGAGTCGAGTGTCCATTTTTATAATTTAATCAACATTAGCTTCAAGTTTCTATTTTCGAGGTTCTAAATTCGAGTTTCTAAGTTCGAGGTTCTATATTTGAAGTTCTATGGTAGAGATTCGATGTTCGAGGTTCTATAGTCGATATTCTATGTTCGAAGTTCTATGGTCGAGTTTCTATGTTCTATTCAAGTTTCGATACATTCGATATTTGTTGCGTTTGTGTTCAATGCCTTTTGTAATTCTATTGTCTTCAAGTATCCTTTAGAGACGGGTTATTTTGAGAGGAGCGCAAAAAATCGAAAACAGTATGCTGTTACCCGGATCAAGCGCGACAAAGTTGAGTATTTACGTAACATATGTTCTAGCTCCTCATTGTTTTTCTGCATGATATTGAGGAGAACTAACTTTCTACTTTCCAACGTAGTCGTAATAGAATTTTTCGTGTTAGGCCATTTGCAGGGCTCATTTAATAACCAGCTAGGTCCACACCACCACAGCGAATTTTCGAAAATTTCTTCTACATCTATTCCTCGAGAAGCTAAATCGGCGGGGTTTTGATTCGATGGGACATGTCGCCATGGAGTGTTACCGACATGATTTAAGATTTCCGTAGTTCGATTGGCGATAAATGCTGTCCAACGGGTCGGATGACTTTTCAACCAGGCCAACACGATCTCGGAATCGGTCCATAGAAAAGTATTAATATCTGCGATATTTAATGACTCTTTGATTTTTGCTACTAATTTTGCCAATAATACTGCTCCGCATAACTCCAGACGTGGTATTGACACAGTCCGTATTGGTGCGACTTTTGTTTTTGCTAGAATAAGATGTGAGTGGGTTTCGTCTTCACGTCGATCAACTAAGTAAATTGCCGCTGCATAAGCTTTTAATGACGCATCACTGAATCCATGAAGTTCTAATTTCGAATTTTTAGTATAATGTATCCACCTAGGTATTCGTAAGCTTTCGATTTTCAATAATTTAGTTCTGAATTCAATCCATTTTTTGTGTATATCAGCTGACAACGGTTCATCCCAACAAAGCCCTTGTAACCACAAAGATTGTAAAAGTATTTTTGCATTAATCATAATTGGAGAAATCCAGCCCAAAGGATCATAAAGACGCGCGATGTCTGACAACATTTGACGTTTCGAGTATAGCTTGCTCTCTTCATTTAATTTGATACGATAACTAAATTGGTCTGTTACTGGATGCCAAATAATTCCTAAGGATTTGTATCCCTGGTCTAAGTTCAAGTCTAATGGTTCTTGCATTTCAATATCTTCCACAGGTACGTCTTTTAAAATTCTAAAGTCGTTGCTAATCCACTTCCGAAGAGGAAATCCTCCAGCTCGGAGCACTTCAAATATTTCCTTTCGCCTATTCGTTGCTTCTAAGAGATCGTCTCCTCCAGACAGCACATCATCCACGTAGAATTCAGTTAATATAGAGTTGAATGCATTAGGAAACTTCTCTTTTTCATCTTCCGCCAATTTGTGTAACGTCCTAATTGCCAAGAATGGTGCACAGCTTGTTCCAAATGTTACTGTATTAAGTACATAATCCTTGATTTCTTCTGACGGATGAAATCTCCACAAAATTCTTTGATATTGGGCATCTTCTGGATGGACTTTTATCTGGCGGTACATTTTTGTGATGTCGCCTACGAAAGCAAACCGATATTTCCTCCAACTCATTAATATTGTCGTCAAATCATTCTGGATTGCGGGGCCGGTAAATAAAATGTCGTTCAGCGATACGCCAGAGCTAGTCTTCCTAGAAGCGTCGAAAACTACTCTGCAACTGGTTGTGCTGCTTTCTTTTCGAACTGCGTGATGAGGTAGATAATGTGCTACACAGTACCGTTGGTCTCCCCTTAATACGTGCTCCTCTTGGTTCTTGGCTATTTCCATATGTCCTAAGTTCAAATATTCTTGAATACAGTTTACATATTCTTTCCTTAAATTGTCATCCTTTTGGAAGCGTCTTTCTAAAGACATGAAACTTGCAAGTGCTATGTTTCTTGAACATCCTAATGTATTTTTATCTTCGACACTTTTAAAAGGTAATTTCACCGAATATCGGCCTGTATTGTCACGACTTGTCGTTTCCAAAAAGAAGGATTCGCAGAATTTATCATCTGGTGATGGTATTTTCTGTGGCTGGATATCCTCTAACTCCCAAAATCTTTTCAATTGATCATTAATTTCAACATCATTATTCACCTCAATTTTCAAACATTTCAGATTTTCCACGCACTGGGTGTCTACTTGACCCGAAATTATCCAACCCAGCTTTGTATCTTGAGCAATTGGTCCCGCTTCCAAATATTTAATATCACCCAACAACAGTTTCCCGACTACATCAGCTCCCAATAATATGTCAATTCGAGCAGGACGATCGAAGAATGGATCTGCGAGTTGAAGGTCCTCCAGTTGTTTCCATTCAGAAGTTGTGATGGTTCGAGCGGGTATCAAAGTGGGTAATTTATCCATAATTAACGCTTCAAAATTTAGTGTAGCTCCCTTTCGAAGGCACATGCTAAGGACGACCATTCCGTTGACGTCAGTTTTGTTCGATTTTCCAATTCCAACAACACTTATTCTTGTTGATGTTCTTTTTAATCCAATTTGTTGAACTGCCGACTCTGTGATCAGGGATGTTTGCGAACCTTGATCCAAAAGCGCTCGTAAGGTAACTAGTCCAGATGGTGTATTCAAGATAATGCGAGCTGTTGCTAACAGCACTTCCCGTCTTGTTGTGGTTTTAACGGAATTCACGCTCGCGGGTTCAATTTCTGAAGTCGATGAAAGTGGGTTCGAAATGTTCGAAGCATTTTTATGCAATAATGTGTGGTGAGCCTTCTGACATTTTATGCATCTAAATTTGCTGGGGCAATTAGCTATCAAATGACCCTTTTCCAAACAGTTTAAACATAAGCCATTTCTTTTTACGATTTCAAATTTATTCGCGTGTAGCAGCTGTTTAAATTGAGGGCAATGCACCAAGCGATGAGATTCACGACAATGAATACAAATGGAAGAAGATTGGGTCTGAACTGCATGAGTGTAGCGATTACTAGGCGTGCGACTATGAGCATGTTGACGAGCTTGCTTGGAACGATCGGTTCCTGTAGCCTCTAAGGCTCGAAATCGTTGATGCAAAAATAATCTAAGCTCTTCGAATGACGAAAACTTTGTGTTCCCTGTCTGAGTTTGTTCCCACAACTGTCTAGTTTCGTGAGGAAGCCGTTGCGTAGTTATGTATACTAAAATAGATTGCCACAAATCACCCACTTGCAAATTCTCGATTGATTGGACACACTCAACTGTTCTATCTAATAGATTTTTCAAGGAGGAAGCTGACTCAGACGCATTATTCATGTCAAATAACCTTTTAAATAGGGCATTCAGTAACACACGCAAATTGTTGTATAGTCGTTCAAAAGTTTCCACGCTGAGTCGTAATTCGCACTAGTTAATGCAAAGTGACGAATTAAGTTTTCAGCCTCCCCTGTCAAACTGCATTTCAAATAATGTAATTTCTCTACATTCGATAAGGCGGATCGTTCATGAATGAGTGACACGAATAGATCTCTAAATGACACCCATTCTTCATAGTTTCCCGAGAATTTAGGTAAATTTATACGCGGGAGTTTCAATTCTGACTCATTCGATTTTTTATCACTTTGAGAAGCTGCAATTTGTTTATCTTCTACGCCCTCTAACCCTTGCAATAAATCTTCCAACTCTGATTTAAAATTCAAATGCAGTATTTCAAACTTCTCATGATCATCAGAAAAATACTGAGAATCTATAACTGTTTCATTAACGCATTCCAGAATTTTCTCATGCGTTGCAAGAAATCGATCATAATGAGAAGATACTTTATCGATTAAGGTTCGATAATAAGTCGCAGTTTTCCTGGACTTAGAATCTTTGCGATAATTCGCTTGCATTTTTACGAGTTGGTCGCACGCTATTTTTTGCCGCAACATTAAGTTTTGTACATCAGCCATATTGACGTTCAAACAATCAAGGCACAAAGTTTCTCAAAGTAATTTTATAACGAGTTCAATCGGCACAGTTATAACGGAATGTCACGGTACAGTATTAAACTGCGAATTTCTCGAAACAACCGAATTTGATCAATTTACGCACCTTTCACGACCTAATTTTCGATATTCACTATATACATCACGTTTCAATTTACGCCACCATTATTCAAAGTTTTAATTATTTTTCTCGAATGCTCGTTAGTTTTTATTTATTCGAGTATATATATAACTTGTATGTGATAAGATAAATTATATATAAATGAAATAGATAGTTTATAGTCAGATAAATTATAGATCAATAAGATGCATTATAGATGTGTAAGATAGATTTTTAAATTCACGAACGTTAGATCTCAAGAATTATTTTAAATTTTGAATAAATCAAAGATATTGCAATAAACGATATGAGGAAAGGAAGAAAGGATGTTCAAACAAAGGAATAAGTGTTTGGGACTTACCCAGCTGACAATTTCTATGTAGCGATTGTCTTCAAGGAATTCCAACTTCACTGCACTAACGCACACCCGATTTAAGTCCAAAAGTCTAATTTCTATTTTCTATTTTCAAATTCGAATATTAAAAAACCGGAGCCGAGAATTCAATGATCCGGTTCGAAGGACCAAATGTTTCGATTTTCTATTCGACCGAATTAACTAACTAACCAACTGCTTCGACTGTTAATAGACCGACTTAACTGATGTTTCGAAATTGAAATCAAAATCACTGGTTAATTCTCGTTTAATTCTATTTATTCCACAAATTGTTCGATAACACAAATTCCAATTCATCCGCTCCGTTTCAAATACAATTATCTAATGCCGAAAACAAAGAAATTTTCACACGATGAAAATTTCGGTAAATTTACCGCCTTCATTGGTATAACGTATAATTCCAATACAATTATTTCTCTTTACAACAACGATTTGATTTAGCATACAGCATTAATATTCCAATGATCAGCTGGTTGGAATACAAATTGAAGTGATTGCAGCTGATATTGTTTGTCATCTGTCAGTGACAGGTTAAGGTAAGTTTTGTTGTATATTATTTTTCAAATTTTAATATTTCTTTAATTTTAGGCTAAATCCGAACACTATGTATAAGTTCTAATGAATAATTGGTCGTATTAAATATTTTAATTTCAAATACCGAGTTATATTGAACTTAACAATCTTTTATTGAACGTGTTCATCCTTTTTTATCTGAATGCAGAGTTAATATTTTAATCGGACTTAATAATACATGAAAACTCGGAGAACCTGCATGAATGTTTTGCTTTTCACGCAGAATTTGTAGCGAATATGAAGATGGGAGTGGCCTTAGCACAACTTAGAACCAGACCGAAGTCCAGAACCAAGAGTGCTAAGGTCAGAAAAGTGGAAAGGCTAATGCCATTCAAGAGGCAAAACAAAAAAAAGAATTGCCCCGAGAGCAGGGTGCCCTAGAAATGGCCGTGAAGGCCCCTCGTCCGCATTAGCGGAGCACCCTTTAACCAACCCCGACGGATGCTGGTGTGCCGCTTTGCTAGCTCGCTGCGGCTGGGGTGGGTTCATGAAAAATGGGGATGGTTTGCTCTCAAAGAAAACGGGAAGCTACGTATATTCATCCGTCATGAATTGTAGCCGCAAACTGATATGTAAACATATCCAGGGACCAAAAGGGGGCATCGTTCCGTAAAGGAAACCACCCAGGCTCTGCAACATGGGCTGACTAAGCAGACCCAGTGCTCGTGACAAAGCACGGAGCCAGAAAATTGACAATCTACAAAAGGGAAAACAGGATAATGCACTACCTCTCCTTTACAAGGAACCCGGGTGAGGCAGACAGCCCCGGGCCCCCGATGTTAGTGGAGCCCTGACCCCGATGGTCTGGGGTCCTCCACCCTCTGATACTGGCCCTATATCAAAATTCAAAATCTAACAAAAATACTGAAACTAACTATGTTTGGGCCAGTATCCCTCCCTTGAAAGCAATACCGAAATTCAAAAACCACTAATTAACCATCTTCATCGGCCAGCCAGGCCACGCGCAGACCCTGAAAAGAAGAATGAACTTCCCGGGCCTCAGCCCAATAAGAAGGCCATAATTTAAAGTTTAACAAAACATATTGCCTTTATTCACGACCATCAAATAATCAGTTAGAAATTCCACGTACGCAACAATTCTCTTTAAAGATTTTTCTTTCTCTTTCCTACATGCAGGTTTGTTATATATTTATATCGATTTAAGTTTCCAAAAACATTGTAAATTAATATTAATGTTTCTCTTTCACAAAAAAATGTATAAAGCAGCGCTCATTCTAACTTAAGCATTTTGCATTCAAAGCTTTCATTTTTATTGGGACCACAACGCGAAATCAAAATTACTTGATCCATGCACAAGAAACTGACTATACAGAGAAGTGGAGAGAGGAAAAGTTATGCATAACCTTTGTCTACTCGTTCGACCCAATGGATATAAATTCTTTAATGACTTTAAGTGGTAGTAATTTATATTTCCAATATCATGAATTCTTTGCACGGAGTTTGCTCCGCTGGTGTTTTGTTCGTTTAATTAGTTTTAGCTCAAAAGTATCGCGAATTTAATGATTTCCATGTGTACGGATCGCAACTAACACCTTCTTCTTTCGCTTAGGGCTACTAAACTTACATACGGATTCACCTATATTTATTGAAATTATTTCTGTCTTTAAACTTAATAATTCAATTTGGTTATCATTTAAGGTTGTACAAGAATCATACATCATCAAAATTTTTAGTATACTCAATAGCAGCGTAACGGAAAAATGCCAATAAATTAGATTATATGATAAAGATGATATAAGGAAATCAATATCAGTAACTCCTAGTTACAATTCATCTAAGGCCGTTCAAATTAGCTGTTATACTCTATTTATGATCTCTCTCTTATGGCAAAGCCTAATATAAACTCTTTATTCGACCATTATCGAAATCCACACATTTCACTACTGATTATCGTCTTCATCAATAATTGTAACATTATGTTCATATAAAACTTCTAGTATGCTCATTACAAATTTTATGATAATTACCAAATTATTTCATACATACGGTAGTCGCCTTGATATATATATGTCCACATCCACTTCGTGCATTAAGTTCCCCAACATTTTTGGTTATTATATCGCCTCGTCCCAATTGGTCTTCTTTCGGGAGACAATTATTCGCTGCTTCGCTTACTTAGCTTGCCAACAATCTGCGCCCTGATATCGCCGTTAGAAATAAAACGCCCTCCAGTTGGAGCTCATCCCGTCGATATAGCCATATGGGAGAATCCGTTCGGGGATGCTCAAAGAAAGATACAGGCCCGAACAACTGCAGCCTACACTCACCGCTAACACATGGTATTGAGTGCGTGCCATCGGATCTTCACATCCACTTCTGCTCACTGCACTTCCAATAATTGAAACTATTAGAAATCATCGATAACGTATTTGAAGTACACTTGAGACTTTCCTTTAACTCTCGTGTACACATCCGACAACTCTCGTCCATCACCACATTCCACCTCGGTCACGTTTTTCTTTTTTTTTTCTTATTTTTATCGGCGCCGTGAAAACTAGCCGCGAAAACTTTTCGACACCAAAACTATATTCGATTTTCGTGATGATTTCGATTTCGATTTCGAACAATCCCATACTCAAGCCGGCAAAATTCGGTAGGCTTTCACTACTCTTCCCACGAACCAAAACTCTCCATCGCTCCAGCTCCTCCGTCACGTGAAGCCGCCACGACTACCTCTTGCCACGATCTTGATCAGACTGTCCCGATTTTTAGCATTTCAGCTCGCAAGCCGCTTGCACAGCCACGCAATTCCTAACGGGATTTCCTTTGGCTGTGCGAAAACAACAATAAGGTCACCCGGGGGACTTGCGGGACTTTATTTTTGTGCGATTGAAATGTATTTTCAATTGCAAAATATTGTAGCGTCTCCGATCCATACAGTGTGGGTCGGAGATATGTGACCAGTAATTTTTAAATAAAAAAAAATATAAAAATTACTGGATGCTACAAATTTGACACTTAAGATTTTATATTCATGTTGTTGCAGAAGCTCAATGTATTGTTTTCCCCGATATCACAAAAGCATCATCATTGGTTTGTCCCGCTAGTTTGCTGGCAAGATCGAAATACTTAAATGTTTTGGTTAGTAATTTATAGAGATCTCCAGCTATTTTGCCTTCACTTACATAAAAAGAAAACCATGAATCTCTCTACTGTAATGTCTTGTTCTGTAACGTATCAAAAAACCACTGATAGTGGGAACAAACACTTGGTGTCAGTGGACTCATCGATTTGCCAAAAATAACGAGGAGTCATCGATTTACCAGAAAAAAATGTTTTTAATAAAGTACACATACTAATGATGAAATCGTTTGGAATAGTTTTAAAAGTTCCACTGAAAACGGAAGAAATTGAGCAAGTGTTTAGCGCTTTGCTTATATTAACGTTCTCAATGCCGTCTTCACTTTGCTATTTTATTTCGTACGCATGCATGGTACAAGCAAGTCCCAAGCCAAAAACAAGCCCCAAGTCCCAACCAAGCACCGAATCACATAATTTTCTGATGGAGTCAGAAAATTATGTGATTCGGTGATTCGGTTCCATCTCATTGAATGAAAAAAGCAGATACTTTCAGAATGCAGTTGAGCTCAGACCTCCGCATAATTTTTGTCACCGTATTAAGAAACCCTGATTGTATTTGGTCTTTGTAACGTCATCTTCCAGATTGAATGGAATTGAATTTGGATACATGCAGATGTACATAGATATTTCTTCCGTCACAGTATTTTTCTTTTGATTTTCAGCACAACATTAACATACGTCGCATAACATTTTTCACAAATATACTCCCATTAATAAAACTAACTATGATCGAAATAAGCTAATTTATAGTTTAAAATTTGACAAAAAATTTGACAAAAACCACAAACAATTTTTCATGCTGTTTATATCCCATCACAATTTAATGCATGCATTCATAAACCGAACTCTCCCGGTGACGCACGCACAAGCAGAGAGTTGAGAGAGAGAAGCGCGCATCATGATCTTGTAGTTCTTTGATTCATGCTACGCATGTAAGCGCATAGGTCCAACTAGTGATGAGTCTGCGTCCGTACGTTGACGTATGCGCCGAGGTAAACCACGCAAAGCATATGTTGCACCCAAACATAACTTACCGAACAGCCAGAAAAGTGGCATGCTCCTTAAGCAACCTTTTGCTCAATTTTTACTATGAGCTGTCCGTACGTAAAGTGGTAATGAGATACGACTTGACATACGTTCGCTTATGCGTTGTATGGGCACTTAAATTCACTCATGTTTGCGTACGTCAAAAAGTGCCTTTTTTGCTCTAAAACCGGTCGGTTTTGAGTGACGATCACGGCCGCAGACTCATCTTTGGTTAGGGCTCATGATGGGCTCAGTGTTGGGACTTCACTTCTATTTTAGTGGAGTAGATTTTTGCAGAAAAAAGTAGTAAATCTGTAAATTCCGTAGCAAAACCATAAATGATAATATAGTAAACTGAAGACAGTTGAAACATTAACACAAATATTTATTTTCTTATCCATACTTAAAACAAAATACACCATTTCAAATTAATAGTTATTTCTAGCAGCTAATAATGTAACATTGGCGTTATGTGACATATCACACCAGTATCAGTTCAACAAAAATTCAGTCTATAAAAATCTAATAAAAATATTCGCTTTTCAAAGAAATTTTTTTCAAACTTAAATCCCTTATTGCAAATTCATGATTAGAGAGAGGGAAACTACCGATATAGATACATTAGTTCAAAAAAAATTCATTAACACAAATATTTATTTTCTTATCCAAACTTAAAACAAAATACACCATTTCAAATGAATTGTTTTTTCTAGCAGCTAATAATATAAAATTGGCATTATGTGACATATCACACCAGTATCAGTTCAACAAAAATTCAGTCTATAAAAATCTAACAAAAATATTCGCTTTTAATAAATTTTTTTTCAAACGTAAATCCCTTATTGCAAATTCGTGAATAGAGAGAGTGAAACTACCGATAGTGGATCTTCAAAATTACAAAGTCGCTTACAAGCTTCTAGGTAACATCATTATATACATATACCTACAAAGACTTTAGGTGTGTTTTTTTGCTCCTCGATCCAGAACAGAACAGTGTGCTGGATAGATTTAGCATTGGAAACAACAAAAACTCCTGCAGTTGTTGTTTCCAATGCTAAATCTATCCAGCACACTGTTCTGTTCTGGATCGAGGAGCAAAAAAACATGCCTTTTGTTATTTTAATCCAGCATATGCGGATATCAGACTTTTCCTTGCACTAGAAAATATATATCTTACTTCTTTTCGTTATAATGCTTTTCAATATATTTCCCATCAACAAACTTGTAATTTTTAAAAGCTGCAATCAAAGCTGAAGGTGGATTGAATTATCCAGAAGTTCTTTTGCAAACATTAATGAAGAAACATGATCAACCGTCAATTTATTACGTTTCTGGGTTTTAATATTGCTCATGTCGGAAAATTTTCTTTCAGCTGCAGCACTGCTATGTGGTAAAGATAGTAAAGTAACCATGTATTTTGATAAATGACCGTACACTCTCTCTTCAAATATATTTTCTGTTTTCAAGAGTTTACTCTAAAAATTAACGATATCTTCGCCCGAATTGTAATTTATTTCTTTGTCTAAGATAAGACTTCTCCACTCATCATTTATTTTTTCCATATTTCCAATGGAATGAAAAGGGAAAGCCTCTAAGAGGAGAAGAATCGTTGGATGGGCTCTACTTTGGATCGTGATTGGATTTATGAATTCTAAAAGTGACATCTTTTCATCTTGAAAGTCAAATCTGTTTGTAATTTGATTGCATAATTCTATATAAAAAGAAATGAGATTATTCTTGACTTCCATTACAATTTCGTTATTATGTATTTGGATTTTTGATTCTTCTTGGGCAAATTTCAGGTCAAAAAATGATCAAGAGGTGTCTAAATGATACTGTATATCTCGTTAATCAACTGTTATAGAAATTTTATCTGGATGCAAAAAGTTGCTTAAAATATTCAAATAGTTTCTATGCATAGTGCTTTTCAAAATATGAATTTGGCTGTTTTCCGATTGGAACATTTTGTTGATTTTATTAAGGACGTTCAAAATATAAGATAAAAAAGTTAGATATAGTTTCATGTGTAGGCTGTTCAAATATTTTAAAATAGATGTTGCCTTTTCATCCGATTTGCTTTCAAACGCAATAAGAGAAAAGTAGTTTTGCAAAGTTATCCACTGCTCTAAAATTCTATTAATCGCATCTTCCAAAGAAAGCCATCTTGTTTGCACCGGTTTAATAAACGTATGAGCTGCCGTATGAAAATATTTTTGAAATACTGCAAGGTCTGCTTGTTTTTTTGCACTATTCGAAAAGTAATTTGAAATGCTACGAATAAAGTTCAGAACAGTTTTAGGAAGCTTTTTTTACTGCACCTATCACACATAAGTTTATCGTATGACAAGTGCAACCTAAGTAAAAAACGTCTTTATTCAAGCTTTGTAATAAAGTTTTTACACCTGAAACTGAGCCCCTCATTACCGAAGCGTTTGTTACCCGACAATGCGCAAAATCTTCTCCGTTCCCTTTACCTCCCGTTGGAGTAAAAAGGGGGCAATTTCGGGTGGCTTAGCTCACGCGGAGATTGGTGTGAGTCAGTTTTTTAGGCGCCACTCGCTTCGACTTTCACCGAAATTGCCTACTAACCGTCGCCTAGAAGCGAGAAATCGGCGACGATCAATTCTACACCCCCGAACACGTATTTTAGTAAAAATAGCCGATGCGGCAATAATAACGCCAGCGTTACAATTGGTACCACAATTATATTATTCACTTCAACCAAATATTTCAATCGACGGCGCCGCGTTACACTACTTATTGATTTTTAAAATTATTTCACAACAATACCTATTTCTAAACTTACTGTGTAAACCCTGCTGTGACTACGAATAATCTGCTTCGTCGATTCGCTACTGTCGTATGGTCGTCTAATCGGGAAATCCCCACGTATTGCAAGTCAGCGTTTTCTTCGCGCTTGCTCCGCCGTTGATCGTTCTCCTAACGCCTTCGCATTCGACCCACTAGATATTCGCCCTCGAATCGCTACTACGCCGCTACATCCAATTTTCCCCAGATCATTAAGTTCGCTGCTTCTTCCTAATTTTCTTCCACCCGTATTCGACTTCCACCGGCTCCACAATTTTTCTTTACGTTCGTGCGGTGTACACCTTCGCTGTTTCTTTGAGTTTCACACGCTTGGCCCCAGGTTACTCGAGCGCACGCCAGCAATCCGATACCATGAAAAATTCAAATTAGTGGAATTAGTTCCTGACTCCACTTCGGAACGTCTGGTTCTCACCTTGGCAGCTGGGGGAATAGAATGATCTATAGCCTGTCCACTGGCCAGCAAACCTCGCATAGAGGTTTCCCGTGCCGCTTCTGCGGTATCTTTGCAGACCGTTGGTTGTTTCATTCGCAGTATCGTTCGATCGGGTGCATTGGCCCCATGTACTCGCTACACGCGCCTGCTAAAGTGCAATTTCGCGCACCTAAGTCCGATGGAAATCGGAACGCGCCCTTATTGTTTCGCCGCATGGTGGCGGTTCGATCGCCCGATGACATCTCGGGCATCCTGTCAGTGATGTTTACCACCATCATGTCAACGAACGATGTTGACATGATTGTAAATTTAACTAGGTTGTTTCCATCGAATTCTGCCTAGCAGATAGCGGAGTGTTCACGCGGCGCGACTAAACGGACAACGGCGGACGTGCGCCCCATTTCATCGGGCATTTTCAGTCTATATTCATTCGAATGCGTGAGTCGGCGTTCCCTTCTCCGACGGGATTCCTGGCTCCTTAGCTGCGCTAAGGGTCGCTCGTTCTCGGGTCCGGGTAATCGTCGGCCGTTTAATCTGAGACGACGGCGATGCTTTGACCCGGTGGGGAGTACCCGCTCGCATCGGTGGAGCGCCTGATTTCCTTTGATTTACCTCATTTGCAATTCCTTTACATTTCATTTCATTACTTTACATTTCCAATTCCCTTACATTTCATTTCATTACATTTCATTTCTAATTACATTTCATTTCATTACATTACATTTCCAATTCCTTTACATTTCATTTCATTACATTTCATTTCGAATTCTTTACATTTCATTTCATTACATTTCATTTCTAACTCCTTTACATTTCAGATTCCTGACTACTCGCTGGCGTTACATCTCCCCCTTCCCCAGAGAATTACTAAGTAATTCTTGTCTAACTTTCTGCCTATGGAGGCAATAATTGACGAAATGACCGCGAATTGCGCGCGCCCCTATGACTCCCGGAAACTTTCGAATTCTAATTGCCGCGGCAGTCCACGACCCGTTTTTGGTATCTGTATTCGATCTTACGCCGAAGGTAAGTATTTCATTAAAATTCCCGCGACCAGCGCCCCGGTCTTAGTGTTTAGTAGTCAATCTTCGTGCTCTTGCCTATTTGAATTCTAGATGGTACGACACGATCATTGATGCTGGGACACACATTCACGCCAGATTTACGCTATTTACTCTTCTTTCCGACAGAGATTTTGTGTTGTAATTTTTTTGTCTCGTGGTTTGTACAGTGTTGTCGACCCTATAGATATATATATCTCGACTGTATCAAACCCTGACGCAAAACAACCTGTTTCTTTTTAGGATGGCTACCTCTACCACATCTAACAAAAAAAATCAAGATAATAACAAAAGTCTAAAAAAAGAACTAAAAGAAAGGAAAAAAAGGAAAAAAAAAAGATGAGCAGATACGGACCCACCACCAAATGATTGGTATTGTTTTTATATTTCTAATAACCCCAATGATACTACTACATAAAATTACCCTCTTAGCTTATCCGTAAATCCAATCTTAACTACGGTTTTAATCCAAGTTACCTGTCTAATCTATTAGTTACTTCAATACCCACCACCAGCTTACCCTAACAATTTATTCTCTCATACCAACTCCCCTATGCTATATTTTTCTGTTTTAACTATGATTCCCTGAATTTAACCACCACCGCCCAATTATTCTAACGATTTATTATCTTATTCTTAATTAAAATCTATCCGTTAAGTGCCAAAAGTCTATATGTCACACCTCGCGATCTGGTCTTTGAGTTAGCACCTATTCAAGGCACCTAACTCCATTATCCTACTGCTATTAAAAGTAACCTATCCAAACATCATATGGTAAAAAAAAACAGCACTTGGACGCCGGTCTCCGCTGTCGCTGACTCCTAGTTATAATCAGGTTCGGAATTGCCTTCCACATACCGTTTAAGGTCTTTTGCATGCCAGTTTCCTGCAGACTTCCCCCTCTCATCAACTAACTCAAAGGTCCATGCTGAAGTCTTTTTCCTTATTTTATAAGGCCCAACGAACGCAGGAGCAAGTTTGGCGGAAAAATGTTTGCTGGCATCTGACAATACATAGTTCCTTCTCCATACACTATCACCTATCTGGAAATCTACCGTCCTCCGCCGGAGGTCATAGCGTTTTTTACTTGATGAAGCCACCAGCCCCATCCTCTGGATCACTTCTCGTCGAACTTCATCTAGAGCTCTCGCGTTCCGTAAAGGGCTAAAACTCCGATCCCCGCTTTCGGGCGGTTCTGTTTCCTCTTGAAACGTAACCATCTCCCGGCCAAAATTTAGGTAAAATGGAGAGTAACCGGTGACCTCGTGTTTATAGGTTCTCAGGGCGCATGCAATCTTTGCCAAGTACTCGTCCCACGTGCGCTGATTATCCGAGGCGTAGCAGCGCAACATGCACTTCACATCTTGGTTGCGCCTTTCGGCCGGGTTGGCCTGGGGGTGGTACAGCGCAGTATACCTAATCTGTACCCCATAACTCTCCACCGGACACTTAAATTGCTTGCCCCGAAATTGCACGCCATTGTCACATACCAAAACCCTTGGTACACCATACACCAGGAGTACGTTTTCTTCCAATAGGCGGAAAACATTTGCAGCTGTCGCTGTTCGCATTGGTAGCAAGATCGAAAACTTGGTGACGTAGTCCAATATTGTCAAAATATAAACGTGACCACGCTTTGACCTAGGCAGCGGTCCCACTAGATCCACACAGATCATTTCCCAGGGGTCTTTAGCCTCGCCGGCCCTGGTGGTCATCAATCCAATCGGTGCCCTCCTCTCGACTTTGCATGCCTGGCAAATTTTACATTTCTCTACGTATCGGCGAATGTCCGCCCGCATCCCTGGCCAATAGTAGGTTTGCGCAACTCGGGATAATGTCCGGTCAGTTCCCATATGCCCTGCTGTAGGATCATCATGGCACCGGTTGAGAACGACTCCCACCAGAACGACTCTCAGCTCTCGGCACAACTCTTTTCCAGTCGGTTTTGTTTCCTGCCTCTAACCTGGACCCCTCTGCCCGTTTCCACAGGGTGTTATCCACAGCTCTCCAGTTTGAGTATTTCCCTAGATCTCCTCGCACGTTGTCCAACATCTTCTCGTACCACGTCTCCAATTTCAGTGAGGTGTCTATACTGTATACCTGGTTAATTGCCCGGGAGAGTGCATCCGGCACCAAGTGCTCCTTCCCTTTGCGGTGAACCACCTCGAAGTCAAACTGCTGGAGCCTAACCGCCCATCTAGCCAACCTACCAGTGGGGTCCTTCAGCCTATTCAACCAAACGAGTGAGTGGTGGTCAGTAATGACGATGAAATGAGTGCCTTCAATATATGGGCGCAGCTTTTCGATTGCCCATAGCACCCCTAAACATTCTTTTTCCGTCGCTGAGTATTTCCTCTCACTACTCGAGAGCGCCCTGCTGAGATAACACACGACTTTTTCTCCCGATGAGTGTGCCTGGCTCAGCACCGCCCCGATGCCCACATCCGACGCATCCGTTTGTACTTTGAATGGGAGGTCAAAGTCAGGGCACGACAGTACCGGTGCCGTAGTGAGCCTCTGTTTACACAAGGCAAACGCGCGCGCGCACTCGTCACTCCACACAAACTTGCGCCCCTTTTTTAGTAACTCAGTCAGGGGAGCCACCATCGTTGCATGGTCCGGAATAAAACGTCTGTACCAAGACACCATACCTAAGAGTTGTCTAACCTGTTTCACTGTTTCGGGACGTGGAAACTCGCTTACCGCCTTTACTTTTTCAGGGTCTACATGCAAGCCTTCTGCATCAACTAGGTAACCCAAATATCTTAACTGCGCCCTACAAAACTGGCATTTTTCACGTGACAACCGTAGACCCGCCTCTCTCAGTCGAACAAACACTTCTCGCAGGACTTCTATATGTCGCTCAAATGTCTCGGTCACGATTATCACATCATCGAGATATGTAAACACGTAAGGCTCCAATGCAGGCCCGAGCACCGTGTCGATCAGCCGTTGCCATGTGGCCCCCGCATTGTGAAGTCCGAAAGGCATCCTGAGAAAATGAAACAATCCCCTTCCTGGCACGGTGAACGCGGTGTATTGCCTAGAGTCCTCTGCCATCGGTACCTGCCAGTAAGCTGACTTGACGTCCAGCGTCGACAAGTATTTTGCATTCCTCAGCTTGTCCAAAGTAGCGGAAATGTACGGCAAAGGGTATGCGTCCTTCTCAGACACCGCATTCACCTTTCGAAAATCTACGCAAAAACGATAAGTCCCGTCTTTCTTCCGCACCAGCAATATCGGCGACGACCAAGGACTTGACGACGGTTCGACCACTCCCATTCGAAGCATATCGTCCAACTCAGCATTGATTTGTCTCTGCACAGCGGGTGAGACCGCGTAATACCTCTGCTTGATCGGGAGAGCCGAAGTTTTAATGACATGCTTAACTGCTTTCGCACAGCCCAATCCCTCGCCCATTAACCCGAACTGCTCCTCTAACAACATAGCCAAGGTCTCTGCTTCTCCAGTCGATAAGTCTGTCCGACTTCGCAGCGCACTACCCCCCACCGCCTCCGCGGAAGCAACCGACGTCCATTGCTGACCCTGCATATCCAGGACAACACCGAAACGCTGCCGAAAATCGATCCCCAATATCGCCTCCTGCGGAATCGACGAAATGATCAACACCTCCATTTCGTGCTCACGTCCGTTCAAAGCGAAACGCAACCGTGCCTCCCCGTCCACCGAACACATTGCCCCGTTGGCAAGTCGTACTTGCCCAGTTCCTCCTTGACTACACGTCACACCCTTCTCTGCCAACCGGAACCACCCCTTTCCTCCTAGGATTGTGCGGCTGGCCCCCGAATCCAGTAGTCCTTCCATGACTGTGCCCTCGATCTCCACCCGTAAGTGCGGACGACAGTCATGTTCGCTTCTAACCAGAGCATAATCTACCTTCGGCTGATGACGTTGCTGTTGCGGCCTCGGCCCAGTACTCGCTTGGCCGCCTAGCGAGCACGCCGTCCGTTTCCCGACTCCTCGACCCTTGACCGACCTCGATCCATCTGGTTATTGACCCTCACTCGACAAGTTGGACAAGCGGACCGCATGAACCCTGGACGTCCACACCCAAAACACCGCCTTGGCTCCGTACATGCTCTCGATAAGTGTCCCTCCCGCTTGCAATTCCAACATTGAATTTGGCTTCGCTCGGACACTGCAGCAACTCGCTCCGCACTTTAGGCCCCACGTTAGGCCCCACGTTGGGCGCCAATTTGTTATCCGCCAATGCGCAAAATCTTCTCCGTTCCCTTTACCTCCCGTTGGAGTAAAAAGGGGGCAATTTCGGGTGGCTTAGCTCACGCGGAGATTGGTGTGAGTCAGTTTTTTAGGCGCCACTCGCTTCGACTTTCACCGAAATTGCCTACTAACCGTCGCCTAGAAGCGAGAAATCGGCGACGATCAATTCTACACCCCCGAACACGTATTTTAGTAAAAATAGCCGATGCGGCAATAATAACGCCAGCGTTACAATTGGTACCACAATTATATTATTCACTTCAACCAAATATTTCAATCGACGGCAACGCGTTACACTACTTATTGATTTTTAAAATTATTTCACAACAATACCTATTTCTAAACTTACTGTGTAAACCCTGCTGTGACTACGAATAATCTGCTTCGTCGATTCGCTACTGTCGTATGGTCGTCTAATCGGGAAATCCCCACGTATTGCAAGTCAGCGTTTTCTTCGCGCTTGCTCCGCCGTTGATCGTTCTCCTAACGCCTTCGCATTCGACCCACTAGATATTCGCCCTCGAATCGCTACTACGCCGCTACATCCAATTTTCCCCAGATCATTAAGTTCGCTGCTTCTTCCTAATTTTCTTCCACCCGTATTCGACTTCCACCGGCTCCACAATTTTTCTTTACGTTCGTGCGGTGTACACCTTCGCTGTTTCTTTGAGTTTCACACGCTTGGCCCCAGGTTACTCGAGCGCACGCCAGCAATCCGATACCATGAAAAATTCAAATTAGTGGAATTAGTTCCTGACTCCACTTCGGAACGTCTGGTTCTCACCTTGGCAGCTGGGGGAATAGAATGATCTATAGCCTGTCCACTGGCCAGCAAACCTCGCATAGAGGTTTCCCGTGCCGCTTCTGCGGTATCTTTGCAGACCGTTGGTTGTTTCATTCGCAGTATCGTTCGATCGGGTGCATTGGCCCCTTGTACTCGCTACACGCGCCTGCTAAAGTGCAATTTCGCGCACCTAAGTCCGATGGAAATCGGAACGCGCCCTTATTGTTTCGCCGCATGGTGGCGGTTCGATCGCCCGATGACATCTCGGGCATCCTGTCAGTGATGTTTACCACCATCATGTCAGCGAACGATGTTGACATGATTGTAAATTTAACTAGGTTGTTTCCATCGAATTCTGCCTAGCAGATAGCGGAGTGTTCACGCGGCGCGACTAAACGGTCAACGGCGGACGTGCGCCCCATTTCACCGGGCATTTTCAGTCTATTTTCATTCGAATGCGTGAGTCGGCGTTCCCTTCTCCGACGGGATTCCTGGCTCCTTAGCTGCGCTAAGGGTCGCTCGTTCTCGGGTCCGGGTAATCGTCGGCCGTTTAATCTGAGTCGACGGCGATGCTTTGACCCGGTGGGGAGTACCCGCTCGCATCGGTGGAGCGCCTGATTTCCTTTGATTTACCTCATTTACAATTCCTTTACATTTCATTTCATTACTTTACATTTCCAATTCCCTTACATTTCATTTCATTACATTTCATTTCTAATTCCCTTACATTTCATTTCATTACATTACATTTCCAATTCCTTTACATTTCATTTCATTACATTTCATTTCGAATTCTTTACATTTCATTTCATTACATTTCATTTCTAACTCCTTTAAATTTCAGATTCCTGACTACTCGCTGGCGTTACACGTTATCTGTCGCTAATCCTATCAAATTTTTGATGAGAACGTTGTTACTATTTAGATGATTTACTAAAACATCATAAATATACTGAGCATTGGACTTTTCAAGCTTAAGCAAACCATAAAATCGATCTCTAACTTTAAAACGGTCATAATCAAAATATCGAACAATAATTACCAAACATTTTTGGGTGCTTATATCAGTGCTTTCATCTATTATAATAGAAAATTTATTCTTTCGTAAAGCTTCGCTAATTTTACTTAAAGAAAATGGAGCTATAACATCGTTAATCATAGATACCGATTTTCTTCGACTACAAGATATGGTTTGTACATATTTATCGTTTGTTAACGATTTGATAAGATCAGGTAAACTATCCATGATCGAAAAAGGTAATAAGTGCATAACGGTGTACATTACACATATAATTTCATTTTTTAATTTCGATTTCTCTGAGGTAACATTAGCTGAACAAGTTAGCTGTTGTACAATGTCGCCGTTTTTAAGATGTGAAATGTTGAACTTATGATTTTTAGAATTTGAATGACGCTCCAAGTGGTTAACATTGTTCACAAGTATTTTGCATTGTTCACAAGTATTTTGCGTTTTTTGCATATTTTGCAAAAAGCCTGCCCATATCGTTCTCGAAGCCAATTCTTATTTTCTTCCCAGTTCGCCTTATACTTTTGAGAATATTTTTTTTTGTCTCTATAAAATCATAAAACATTATACAAGAACTTTATTTTGAGAAAATTCATTTCGGACATTCTAACTTACGTATTATTGGCGAAAAATTGCGAGTTTGATTCTTGGTCATCATTATTTTCGTATTGTAAATCAACTCCTGGATCTTTCGGAGGCTCGTCAATGGCATCCCTAGACATTTCATTTCATTAACTAAACAATTATAAATGAAAATTCAATAAAATTACATTCCATTCTTCGTTACGCTTTTGAAATAGTCGCTTATCATGATGAATTCAAGAAAATCTGCTTATCTGGCTGGATGTATTTCACTTTTGTTCAATATAATGCTTTTCCCTTATATAATTAACCTCTCCAACAGGAAAACTGGAATGGAGTAGGGTATACACGAGCGGGATAATTAATAAGGATTAGCATGAGTGTATCTGTAGTTTAATAATTCATTTAAGCCAGAGCTCATCATAACATATATACATAATCCCACCGGTTCAAAATATATACTAAACAGATAAAAAACTTTTATGCCCTTAGTTTGTTATTTATAAAACAAAACAATTTGAATCCCATCATCTGTTTAACATTCGTTGTTAAAGCAAACTCACTTAAGCGCTATGACTATACAGAACCCAAACATTTTCCTATAAACTATGTTACTGCTATTCAATGCTATTCAAAAATTCAATATTCATTCACATCTAGCTTTTGCACTATAACTGTATACTTATTCCTATTATCCTCAACATACCTATTCGAGAATTTATTAGACTTCACAGCACTGTTATCACTATTCACATTCATAGGTGAAATACCTACATCCCCTACATCTAAAGTAATCATATTTTTCATAGAGGTTATGTCCTCAGATTCTGTAGAGATCATATTTTCATTCGCCCTAAACGCAACGTTATTAACTTCGTTCGATCTTTTTTTAATAGGTATTAAATCAGTAGAAATATAGTCAGCACCATGTTTCCGTGCCGCTTTCGTCAACCTGGCCGGTCTAATCTTTCCCACATCACAAGAATTTTCCGATTTACCAAAAATTCTGTCTGGCGGCTCCACGTCAGACGCCATCGCCCATCAAAAACTAATACTTTATAATTGTTGAAACAATCTACAGACACGTGTGCACCAAATATAGAAAAATTTACTTACGGTTTCTTTGTTCCAAAAAGGCAACCACTATAATCACGATTTAGCACTAACTGAACCTAAAATATACCGTACAATTTACAGCAACTTGTTGATATCTCTTTAGGTGCCTATCAACAGGAATGGGGAACACAGGATGCGATTGGACACTTCTGATGAACTGCTCGGATGCCAAAATGAAAATGAAGTATAGCATAGCAATACATAGCGTATAACACTGGGCAATGACATGACATATCTAATAATCTTCTTCTTCTTATTTCTCGAACGATTTAGTTTTAAAATGTTTTGGAGTCATTAGGTGTTGTAATGAATTTAGAGTGTCTGCCAATTATGCACGGAAAACGATGATTCAACTTAATACGGGTACGGATTGCATAAAAAAAGTAGTAGATTTCAAACTTAGCGTAGCAGAGTAGTAAATTTTATATTTTTCAATAAAAAGTAGTAAATTTGCTACAATTGTAGCAAAGTCCCAACACTGGATGGGCTGGCTCAATATGCAACATAAATTTGGACGCGATTGCATACGTCAATTTTTCGTAGATCGAGAGCCGGTCCAATACACGAAATCAATTTTGTTGCGATTGAAAGCGCCAATGTTCATAGATCGCAGCTTGGACTGGTAACAACGCATAGTGGGCCAGTGATGCTTGGGCCCACCGAACCTCATTGATGAACATAAATCGATAAACACACAAACATGAACTTATCCTTCGCTTATACACTAGCGGTCATGAAAACTGCACCACCATCAATTTCGCAGAAATTGATATAACTTTGTTAGAAATTCGAACTATTCGCTCGAACCGACAAAACAACTTATTCGACACATTAAAATAACTATATTTTCATTATAAATTTGATTCAGCGTCGCTTCCTTATTTAAAAAACATGGAAAGAATCCTTATCATATATTTATTCATTGAATTTTAAATAATGTCAATTGAAAATTGTTTATTTATTACACATGCTCCTAACTAATTTTTATATGAAAACGTATAAACATAAGACTAACAACATGAAACTAATTATTTAATAATGCGTCGACCCTCCTTTGGTGTCAATTGTGGTTTTTATTCTATCTGGCATCGATTCAACCGAAGCTTCTCGCAATTCAGGCTTAATTTCCTCGAACCAATCTTTTTAAAGTGCATATTTCAACGCTTAAATATTGTTCGGCTTGTGCTGCTTAATCTTAGCTTTTAAAAATGACCAAAGATTTTCGATTGGATTCAAGTCTGGAGAATTACTCGGCCAATCCAGCGTCTCGATTCCCATGTCATTGATCATTTCCTCAACCTGCAATAGGATTTTTTAATTTATTTTTAAAATTAATTAGTGTTTTAGAGTAAACCTCTTAAAGTTTCGTACTAATATTACACTTACAGATTTCGCACGATGGCAAGGGGCGGAGTCATCTTGGAAAATGACTCTTTCTGCATGGCCTAGGTGCTCTTCTATTGATGGCAACAAATTATCATTTATTATTTGCCGATATCGTTCAACATTTACAGTGCCGTGTATAAACTCCAGCTGACCGGGAAAATAATAAGAGAAACATCCCCACACCATTTGGCTTTGAGAATGCTTCACGGTCCTCACTATGCATTCGTCACTGTGTCTTTCGCCTTTTTTGCGCCTTACATATGGAGCTCCGTCGGAACTGAAAAGGTTGAATTTGCTTTCGTCCGACCAAATTACTTTCTTCCAGTCCTCTTCGGTCCAATTTCTGTAGCGCTTTGCCCACTCTAATCTCGCAAACTTCATTTTTTGTGTCAAAAGAGGCTTCTTTGCAGGTTTTCTTGCAAATAAACCGGCCTCTCGAAGCCTTCGTCTAACTGTTTCGACACTCAAAATTATTCTATACGATGTTTCTAAGTCCCTTCGCAATTGAACTGCACTTTTAAACCGATCGGTTAAACACTGGCGTATTATTATTCGGTCCTCGTGACAATTTGTCTTCCGATTGGGACCTGTCCCTGGTTTCCGAACGTAGGGATTAACGTTGTCTTTTTTTCTAAAAACCAGGTAACCGTGGTATGCGAGCACTTAATTTTTCTTTTTCTTGTTATTATAAATCAGCACAAACCAAAGATAGCAGACCACTCTTATATTTTGTTAGTTTTGCCACTTGTTATTTATTGTAGAATGAAATAACACGAAGAAGGAAAAAATGTAAAATTTAACTGCACGTGAAAATCATACGCGTAGAAAATTGAGACTGAGTGAGAAAGAGTTCCAAACAGTGATTTTGCTAAGTGTAATATATGCAGCAATCAATACAAAACAAGTAAAAACACGAAAAATTAATCAGATCATTTAAAACGGAAGCATAAATCATAGTGGAAATTATTTTCTATTGAACCTATAGCAAAAACTCATGGTCCTAGTAACATCTTTGAGAGTAATTCAATGAAATCTAGAACAATCATCAAAAATTATTTTGCAAGAGCGAAATTCTACGCAGATGATTCTGTCCGAAAAAATATTTAGATGAACTGTATAATTCGTATGGTTGTTTTGGACATAGTGCCTTTGCGGAAAGGAGAACATGAAGGCTTTCGGGATTTCATGGCTGATTTGGACGGAAAACATGCAATTACTGACACCAAATATTTCGAAGATGTTAAAACGCGGGTTCAAAATGCCATAAATGCAGTTCAACATATTTCTTTATCTACTGATATGTGGACAGATCCAAACAAAGAGAGAATACTAATTTTTTTTCAATGGTAGAAGTAAGTTGCATATTTATTTTATGCCTGTATGATCAATACTATCGTTGGTGTAGTTGAAAAGACAAATATTCAGACTCGTTATTTCTTGTTTGGGCGAGAAATACTACACTAAGCAAATGGAACATTTGATCAAAAATAAATGCGATCGTCACTGATAATGCTGCTCGCATGTTAATGAAAGCAAAATTTCTTCAATTTAATCATATTCCATGCTTCGCGCATACTTTATATTTGACTGTGTCTGATGTTTATAACACCTGATTTTCATTTTATCACGAAAAAATGCAAAGATATTGATACTTCTTTTCAATCGAGTTCAGTTGTTTCAGACATACTGACAATTGCACAACGGCAGCTCAACAAACCTGAACTGAAGTTAATTCAGCAGTTCCGTAGTAATGCATACACCAAGATCAAATGTTTCTATGATATCAGGCAAGAATTGACTTTGGAATTAGCCAAATGTGTAAAGGCACCTGAAACGTTACTCGCCGAAGATTTGAATGTGCTGCCGAATACAATTCTGCTATTAGAACCATTTGATCTGGCTACAACAACAATATCTGGTGCAAATTACATTACTCTTTCTTATACAACTCCGTTATTACAAGGGCTAACTCTACAATTATCGAAAGTGGGAATTAACATAAAAAACACTGCTGGAAAGAATATTTATAATACTTTATGCAAGTCAGTGCGGGAACGATTATTACCGTTTGAGAAAAGGGTCCTTATGATGTTAGCCGCCATTCAGGATCCAAGGTTCAAAAAATAAATGAATACGATGGAAGCATAGCTGCCCTATCTCTTCCAACAGAATATAATTCTTTTCTGATCAACTCAGATTACTTATAAATTTACAGGAGCTGCATCTACAAGCAACTGAACTGGTGAAACTAGGGGAAATTTACTAACGAAGGAATAGTGGAAAACAAAAAAATCCAAGGAGTTATTATTTCTACCTGAAGATCTATTCAAAGACAAAGCTTATAGCTGCCCCAATAGATAAATACCAAAACCTGGCGAAACCTCCCAGGGGAAACGACAAATGTCCGATAGACTACTGGTTAGATTCAAATACTGAGACAAAGAAAATGTTTGATCTCTAGCATTTATGTATACTTGCGTCTTCTATTCCGAGTGAACGAATTTTTTCGAAAACTGGTGTAATTCACAGTGATTGCAGAAACCTCTTAAAGTCTCAAAGCGTCTCAATGAATTGCTTTCCATAAATCAAAATGCTCAGCATTTTGGAAATGAATAAAACTCTATATTTCTGTCTCTATAATAGTAATTGAATTCTCAGTTATTTTTAAAAAAAATTAATGAATCCTGGGTGTATATACTAATATTGCAAGACACATATACACCATCGATAGTCTATCGATAGCCTATCGATAGTTTAAAAAAAAACATCGATATTATCGAAACATCCTACTATCGATGTTTAACGTACACTACTTTCGTCGCATAGTAAATTTAGATCTTTCCTTAGTCACATGCAAGCTGAAACTGAATTGCTGCTACCTTCTATCGACAGCTTATCCTTGTACTAATATCCCTTTAGCAAGTAAATGATTTCTTGAAAACCGGTTTGAGCCCAAATGGGAAAAGTAGAGAATTAGAGTCAGTGGTACAGTTTTCATGACCGCTAGTGTACTTATGTTTGTAGCATAATGTAAATGGTGTAGAAAAATTGTGAATGGGTTAGTGATGTGTCTGCCCGTCGCGGCGTGTATTGGGCTGAGAAGTGGAATATACATTTATGTGTACAAGATGCAGGTATAAGTTGTATCGTATAGTTATATATATATATTATAGTAAGTTGTATCGTATAGTTTAAAATTATTATTTACATGTTTTTGAGGGTGGACCCGGCCCACCTTGCCCACCCTGACGAGCTGCCACTGCTCTTTTCGTTCTATTGTGATATTCTTTGTGTTTGGGGTCCCACAAATTTGAATAATTTTTAAACGTTTCAATGAGTCGGATGCTGTCTTCTCTATCCATGTTTCGCGAAAAAAAAAACACTTTCACACCGCCCGAAACACTTGCAACGAGTCCCTTTGATGCGCGCACAAAAACCGACAACGACGCGGCTCGCTGCGAACTAGTTATTTGCAACAATTTTGACGCTTTGGACCACGTTCACACTATGCGAAACTGCTTCTCGCAACAGTTGCGGAAAGCAGTTTTGCGCAGTATGAACGCCCGCTTACATTCTCGACGCAATATGTACTGCTCTACCAATGCAATGACACAATGTGTACTGCCCTATCTCATTGAAAGTGAGTTTCAAGATAATTGAAGTTATGTAAAAGTAGTTTTCTTTGTAATTTATAGGTTGACTTTCTTTTTTTTTTAATGGAATTTATATGTTATATTGGGTATATTTCCTATTACAATAGTAGAAATATCAGAAATGTATTTGTATATACCTTATTTATGAGGTACTGCTATATACCGCTTTATAATTCTTGAATTAAGATTTGAGTTACCGTTTTTTGGTTAGCTCTTCTCGTACATGTCTGTATACAAAAAAAAAATTGAATCTGTTATCGAATGAAATACATATTGTTTTTTTTTTTAAAAACACTTACTAAATTTATGGTCTTTTATTTTTAAAAATTATACTAACATAAAAAATTATTTGAAGAAGAAACGTATTTTATGAAATCTAACTAGTCAAATGTAGGGAGTTTCAAAAAAAAATTTCAAAATATTTTTTTTGTTGTTTTTAGAAATGCCTTTTGGGGAATTTTTTCCTCTTTGGTGGTGGCAAAACTTGAGTTTTCAAAATTTTTCTACCGATTAGGCTCGCAGTTATAGGGTCTTTATTGAATTCAGTTCTCTACTTGAAATTAAAACTACCTCTATTGACTTCTACTTCAGCCATTTCACTAACATATGGACGCGGGTTAATTCGAGACAGTTTATGCTGTGTGGTGTAATCTTTCCAGTCATAAAAATCTTGTAGAATCATCTCTTTAGGCTTTACGTTTTTTCCTCCAGTACTAACTGCCTAAGAAAAGTCTGCGAAATCGTAAATTTTGTTTTTCGTCCGTTTAATTGATACCTCCACACTATGGTGGAAGTTGTTGGCTGATATTAAGGTGGGGCCTGGTTCCAAATATTTTATCACACTCTTGTCGGCCTTGATATCATTTGAGTTGACAGCGTAAATAAAGAAAGAAGAAAGTGTTTAATTTTTGTTCTGTGATGAACAATTGTCAACCCACAGTATGAAAGTTGTTTTTTAACTCGGTGATAAATAAAGAAATGGTAGTATGCACTAATGATTTCATCTAGTGAGAGTCCAAAAAACCCTTCATACCATAGTACTGGAAAAACGCAAGCCTTTTCAACCTTGACCAGTCGACAGGAAACTTTCGTTGTAAACCACAATCTACCTTCGTGATACTTGTATTAACAAGAAGAATTGTTGACGTCGCAATAACTAACCTATTCTCTACCCAAAATTGATACGTTTCTTAATCGATATTGCCTCGATGTGTTGATATTGCTTTCGAGAGCAACTAATCAAGTTTCATTTCAAATGTGGTCATATCATTTCATATGTGCTCCATTACATGTCTAGCTTCATTACAAATCCAACTTCATTACGTATATGCTTTGTTTCATATGTTTTAATTAATCTAGTTTCCTGACATATTTGCTCAGATGTATTTATATTGTTTTTTTTCGGTAGCATCTTAACCTAGCTTCATTGAACGGCCCACAGACACGGAGATCTGATCGCCGACTGGATCTCAATTGATTTGCCACGGACACAGACGGTCATTGCAACTTAAATTGCAATCTCATGCGAACTTTGTTGTCGTTGAGGCAGCACACGCTTTGAAATAGGTATTCTCAGGTGCTTTTCGTTACAAGAAAACTATGTTTCACGGAAAGTAGCCATAGATCCTTCTAAAAAAAATTTAATTGGTGGTCATCATAAGCAGGCAGCAATTGTGCTCATTCGGGTTGTATTTACTGTTTTTCGAAGATAAATTATAAATAATAAATTATGATTGACAGGAGTCACTGATAATTAATAGTTCACCACTATTATTTCAGATCGGTATTATTTTTCTGAAACGCTGCTAATGTAATAGTCCGAATCACTCCATTGCACATATTTTGTATTGCACGTAACGCTGAGTGTAAGAATAATCCCTAACATCAAAATCATTGATCTCAAATTAATGAAAAAAAAAAAGAAAGCTATCCGCTTCCAGTTAGCTTTATTTAAACAAAAAATAATTAAATTCTAATATTATTTTGAAACGTTTTTGTACTGAAGCTTCTTTGTAGGAACTGTTCTGCAATAAATCAGCAATTGTTTCATATGTCCCTCCTACCGCTACGTATTGCACGTGCGGGACTTCTTCCAAAGGTTTTACATCTCACGATGCTTCAACACCTGTCGGGGCGTTTAAATCCTGCACAGGCTCCGTTCCGAAGCTTGCTGTTGGTAGAGATGCAGCAAAGTTGAACGCCAACTTATCTAACTACCCCATTACCAATATGTGGTCCATTGCTTGTTTTGCATACAGCTGTTGCATTGATTTGCGTATACGGCTGCCTCATCCTTCGTCTCCGATGTCCAACATTGTACAGCATCGTTCAGGATGCTGTTCCTCTCTGCCATCCGTTCCTCAATGGTTCGCCGTTTCTTCGCAATATGCAAAGGTGTTTCCTGCAAATATATATTTTTTTTGCCAATTTATTTATGTTCCATGTTGAATTATATATACCTACCGCTCCTATCATAATCATTTCGTCCTGCGACTTTATATCCATGCTCGAAATAGTTGGCAACGTGATGACTTGATGTCGCAAAAAATGCAGCTGATCAAAGTACCAAACGCTAGGTACGTACAGGTATATGTCGTCCGCAATCGCACCCAATTTTTCGCTTTTTTCTACTTTTTTTTTATTTCTCGCCGATAGACAAACCGAATGATTTTCACCCTTTGTTTTAAAGCTTCTACATTGCTTTCGGGATCTATCTCCAGATATTTTTTGAATAGTTTCTCCCATGCAAGCATTTTATTTATTTTGTCAAAATGTCATTTTTTACATGCCAAAGCTCTAGCAATTCCTCAAAAAGTGAAAAGAAAAATTGCGCCAAGTTACATTATTATAGATGGAACACATTTTGCGCAGCAACGGTTAAAAACAAAATATTCGATCTGAAACAAAACACTGTAAATATACATATTTTTTTATAATAGTGTGTTTATTTTCATACAAAATCCATTGCACTACTCTCCCTGTTAAGGTTTAAACCTTGTGTTAGGAGTGAGGAGTCAGCTAACAAATTTTTTTATTCATGAACACAAAATATGACAAAATAAAAGTAAAGTAATCCAAAAATAACTAAATATTCTTACTGACTTATTAACATAAAAATAATTAAAAATAGCTTAATAGTCCAAAAAGAAATAGGAAAAAATATAATACTAGACGCATAAATTTAAGATATTGATATATTCAATATTGATATCATTTAGCAAGTTGATATTGATATCTCCCAAAATAAAAGTACCACCTCGTTTGTAATTTTGCAAATAGCTGTGCAAATAGTTCTGAACAAAAGGTTATGCTGCAATGATTTGGTGATCTATATAAAGTTATTATTTTAGTGAAAACATTGTTTGCTATGTTAATATCAAGTGCTAAGGCAGTTGCACCAGTGAAGACCAACTCTTCGACATTTGTAACATTATATTGGTTTTTAATGTATACAACAACTCCACTATTCTGGTTTATCACACGTTCAGTCCTGAAACCTGAATAGCCTTCTATTCCAATCGCAAACTTTTTCGAAACCGCTTGTTCAGATATTCCATATATTCTGGTCGATGACTGAGCCACACGTGCAGTCTCAGGCTCAAACCCCCTTTTAGTAGTTTTGGTATATGACGCTACGCCATTGTGGTATGCATCTGATTTTGTGGATGGTGCAGAGTGGCAGCGTCCACTATTTGATTTGACGTTTCTTTCAACAGACTGTCATTGTAAAGAAACAGTGGATTCGCTGTAAGTTCTTACTTGTGCGATTTGTAGTGCTCGGGAATTTTAGTGTGTGGCCTGGGTCTCTGTTGGTGGACGGGAGATCTTACGTACGAGAGGATTAATATTCAGGTAAGTGAGACCGTTGATTTCCGCCTTAATTTCCGATGCTTGGTGCGACCTTTCGTCCATTGCAGGTTATCGCTGGCGATCTATGCTCCAGACGGCTCAAGTTTTGAATTCGAGGATCGGCAGTCAGGTAAGCATATTAAGTTGTTCACCACTAAGTTCCGATGCTTGGTGCAAACTTCCATTCGTTGGAGGACGTCGCTGGCTGGTAGCTGTTGTGGTGATACGGGCAGTATTGGAGCCCACTTCCAGGATTTTGTCTCGACCACAAGCTTCGTTTGTGCCTGTCAATAGGAGGTTTCGTGTGGTGTTCCCTAACAGATCTTCAGGTGAGCATATTAATTTGTTTTGTACGTGAACTTCCGGTGCGTGTTGTTTTCTCGTCTATTTGGTGCGTCGGACTAGTATACCGAATCGGTCGGGTTGTTCGCGATCTTCGGTGATGACCTTTCGCCTCGTCATCAATCGTGGAGTTCGTTTACCAGTACCCACCTGATTAACACATCTTGTCCGCCAGGTACGTAACACAAGGTGGCTTATTGTCTATTGTTCTGTTCTATGGCCCTACGAGTGGTGGCTACATTGTTGACCTATCAAGCTGAGTGGTGGCCTCGTGTGATCTACGTTCGGGCAGTCTTCCTCGGGGAAGATTGCCCCCTTTTTTCCTATTTCAAACAAAGGGTGGTCGTACTGGCTCAACATGTTTGTTACCCCGTAACAACCGCACAAGAAATGAGCACTCTTTATTCGGTCCCTTAGTGCGATTACCCTCATGATACAACAAAAATATTGCCTGACCATTTTTGAGATCGTGAATACAAAAAACGTTTACAAAATGTGACTTGTGGGGTTTCTCAAATAACCGGTTCAAATATGTCTTAGGAACAACGCGAATATCAAGTGCCCATTTTACAGCATTTTGCTCTAGCTGCATGGGTGAGTTCCAAGAATTTTCACCATGATGAGTTCTACTTTTTGAATTTTATTTATCTTTATTTATTTTTATTTATATTTATCTTTATTTTAAGAACACGGATTTGAGGCAATTTCGTCACAAAGTAGATGGTAAAATTAGCCTTAGCTCTTTAAAACTCGAAACGCTCACCGGTACTGGACAGATTGATCATTTTGTCAATGATGTCACTAATTTAATGTGGAACTCCGCTCCGAAGTCCACCCCGTGCAGAAAAATTCAAAAGGGTGATTCAAATTTAATCAGTCCGGACATAATAGCCCTTATTCAGCGGTGGAATTACGTAAGACGGCAATGACAACGGTACAGGACCTGTTCATTGAAGATCGAATCAAACCGTTTAAACAAAAGCATAAAAATCGCGATTGCTCGTGCCAAAAATATCGCCTGGAACAACTTTTTAAAAAAAATTTATGCAAACCCAAAGACGTAATCACTGTAATCAAAATTCTTAAAAGTCGTAAAGCTCCTGGTGATGGTAGAATTCCAAATGTAGCACTTAAGAACTTATCCAGGAAAGCGATTGTACTCATTACGTTTATTTTCAATGCCTACCTGAAACTGTGCTACTATCCAGAAGCATGGAATAGCTATCGTGTTACCAATAAAGAAGCCAGGTAAATCTACGGGGACGGTTAAAAATGTTCGTCCAATCAGCTTACTTCCTACGTTAAGTAAAGTTTTTGAGAGAATTATTCTATTGAGAATCCAAACATTTTGCGAAACCAAGAAAGTTATATCCGATTTTCAGTTCGGATTCAGGGAAAAGTATTCTACTGCTCACCAATTGCATAGAGTTTCACAAAATATCAGAAAATCAGTTAACGAAAAAAAGTCAGTGGGTCGTGTGATCCTGGATATCGAAAAAGCATTTGATACTGTTTGGTACCGCTCTCTTATCTATAAACTTCACTTATTTTCATTCCCCTACTATCTTATTAAACTTATTGATACTTTTCTCACAACGCGTATATTCAAGGTGAAAATTAAGAATAGTTTTTCGTCTAATTTTCCCATCCCCGCGGATGTTCCACAAGGAGCGGTTCTAAGTCCCACGCTTTTCAATATATACACTGCTGACATTCTAATATATTCTACGCGCGAAATAGCAACTTTTGCAGATGATACTTGCTTATTTACTAGTGACTATCACCCTGACAAAATTAAGAGTATTCTAGAAAATAGACTTGAGAAACTTTATCAGTACTGCTTTAAGTGGAAGATTAGAATTAACTCTGCAAAGACGAAAGCCATATTCTTTACTAGGAAAATAAAGAATAGTAATCTCCCCAGCAGCCCGCTCAACTTCTTGGGGCAAGATATTCCCTGGAACCAAGGTATCAAGTATCTCGGTGTGACCCTTGGTAGCAAACTATCATTTAAAAATAATGTTAACGAAGTCTGCAACAAAATTTCCATGTCCATCAAAACCTTATACCCGCTAATAAATAGAAACTCTTTTCTCTCAAAGAATAAT
The DNA here is from genome assembly GCA_947369275.1 of Nemotelus nigrinus. NCBI lineage: Eukaryota > Metazoa > Arthropoda > Insecta > Diptera > Stratiomyidae > Nemotelus > Nemotelus nigrinus. Next base: position 171,943,375 of record OX376372.1, read on the forward strand.
AAATTGCTCATTTATAGAACTGGGATACAACCACTTATTTCATATGCGTCTCCTGTCTGGAGCTGTTACGCTGCGTCCCATATTAAGAAGCTTTAGATAATTCAGAACAAATGCCTGAAAATCATACGTAAGTCCTGACACTTTTCAACATACTCACTTCATCGTATCGCCAACGTGATTACAGTAGTTGAACTGGTTAATAGAAGGTCCATTACTTTTCACAGAAAAATGTTATGCATAAACAACCCTCTCCTTGCATTTGTCTCATCAAACACTCCTGCTTGATGCAAATTTAGGCTCTAGGAACAGTAGCGATTAAGTTGATTTAAGGGGTTATACGCAGTTAAAATCAATTTTTTAATTTTTTGCATTTTCAGAATGTATATTTAACTGATAATATTCCCTGAAAATTTCAAATCGATTTGACCAGTTTTTTCCGAGACATACGCATATTTGCAATCACATCTCGGACTGTTAGAAAGTAGGCGGAGTACAGACCGAAGCGCATGGGAGTACGCGAGAGGGAAGAATAGCTCGTAGACAGCATCAAGTTGAAGTATTAAAGGCTGGTGAGGCTACAAAAGGTACATCTTATGGCCCTAGAACAGATAACTCCATGTAACTAAAACAAAATTATCTATGTGGTAACTTTTTCCGAAACTTTAAACGCGTTTTTCTCAAAACTATGTTTCCAAGTCGGTGACCAAGATTTCTAAAAAAAACGGCTCAACCAAATGGTTTGTAATTTTAACACAACTTTCTCAGATATATTCCTCAGGTATCAATCGAAGGAACAAGATTTCGAATAATTATTTCTGTTTTTTTTAAACAATTTTAAATGGCAATTTTGGTCAAAAATTCGAATATTTTACGAAGCTGCCATTTTGTCAAAAATCTAAGTTTCGATTATTCCTTCGATCAATACCTAGTTTTATCTATCTACTAAAAGAATCTTTTTAGTTTTTTGACTTCAGATGAATTATACCGGAGAAATCGTGGTTACCGCCGAACACCTTTTTTTGGAAGACCTTCAGGAGATCGTCTGAAGGAGCGCACCAGATCAATATTTTTACAAATGATTAGTGTCGTTATAAACTTAGATGTTGGCACTAAATGCATATATCCTTTTTTTGTAAAGTAAAATACATTTTCACAAAAAATTAATAAAAAAAACTTTTTTCCGGCCTTCTAACTGCGTATAATCCCTTAAGTATATTCATATACAAAGTTTTTGTATTCTTTGAATGATTTCTTTGTGAAATTACTCTACAAATTGTTAAAAATTAAACACAGCACGTGCTAGATTTTGATAAATGTAGTTTGTAAAGACACTAGTCTGTATCACTTGAATTTTAAATTGTATTAACAAAAATAATTATAATAATAAAATATTTATTAACAAACTAAACTATTATATAATGCATTCTTTCTAAATGTTTGCGAATTCAAATTATTTTAAGACAATTTTTCTTGCCAGTCCACTTTATCTTCAAAAGATAGTAATACTAAGGAAGTTCATGCCTGATTTCTTCACTTTTTGATGAAGGTTTCCTAGCTTTGTTAGACAATATAATAAAAGACTGATGACTGCCATCTTGATCCTCCTTCATTAGCCTCATCAAATGTTCCAGGCGGTGTATAAATATTTCGAGATACTTTGCTTTTTCGGAACAAATTGTGTAAGTATACACACGCCATAACTACAGATGTTGTTTTTTTGAGGAGAAATTAGCATTGGCTTCCAACTCTGAAAACAGATGGCATAATTCCAAAAATGTTTTCTATAACTCTACGTGCTCTGCTCAATCGATATTTCATGGAACCGTTTATTGTCTTTTCCTTTGACTTATTCTATGTCGAAGTTGTACTCGTTGAGTCTAATTTTCCAACGTTGCAGTTTTGAGTTGGGTTCTTTTAAATTGCTAAGCCATACAAGTGGTCTATGATCTGTTCTAATAGAGAATTTTATTCCGTACAGATAGGGTCGAAAATACTGTGCTGCCCATACGATGGAAAGTAATTCCTTTTCGATGGTTGAATAATTTCTTTCATGTTCGTTAAGGGCTCTGCTTGGAAAAGATAAAGGATGCCCATTCTGTGAAAGAACATCGCCGATTGCTTTATTTGAAGCGTCAGTGTTTTAGAAATTTTCAATTTTTTTACAGACATTATTTTCTCTGGGTTTGGTTTGATTGCTGTTGTAGTGGGTATATGACCAAAGTATTCAGAAGAGTTAGCGAAAAATTTGCATTTATCGCCTTGTATTTTTAGTTGATGTTTTTTAGGGCTGCAAATATTTTACAAATACTCACTACCATTTCTTGTCTAGACGTAGCGAATATTAAAATATCGTCGAGGTATACTACATATATTTTGTTTATAAATTCTCTAAGCACTTCATTAGTAATTCTTTGAAATGTAGCAGGAAAGTTTTTAAGGCCAAAGGGCATACAAATAAATTCATACTGTCCTTGGGGAGTACTGAAAGCAATTTTATATTGGTCGCTTTCGTCGACCATTATTTGATGAAATCCTTTTGCCAAATCTAATGAGGTGAAATATTGTGCTTTCCCCAATTTGTCAAATATGGATTCTATGTTGGATATGGGAATTCTATAGTCAATAGTCTCCTCATTCAATTTGCAGTAGTCTATTACGATTCGCCATTTTTATACACCTGAGTTATCCATTTTCTTTGGAACTACCCAAATTGGTGCGTTATAGGGAGATTTCGAAGGTTTTATTTTGCCTTGTTGCATCATATCTTTTATTTGAATTTCCACTTCCCTTTCATGTGCTGGTAAGAAACGTATATTCTAGAGTACATGGGCTTGTTATTTTTCGTAATTATCTAAAGTTTAGTCTGTGTTGTACAAGAAAGATTTACTCCTACTTTGCAAAACAGATTTCATAATTCAAACCTCCTAAAAATTTATCTTGGGAGTTGCTGGGAGTTGTACTTGTAGTTTCCTACTACCAAGGTCTAACTGCATATTTAATATGTAAAGGGGATGTTGTCCAATGACGGCTTTAAAATCTTTTTCAGAAAAGTCTAATTAATGCCATATTATTGTATGGGATTCGGGGAGTTTGAATTCTAAAGGCATGTTTGATTTTATTTTATGAGTGACGTCAAAAGTGCTATTGAAACTATTTATTGATATTGGTTTATCTTACTTTATTCTTTCGTTATTTATTAGACAATTAATGTCATTACCTAATGTAGATGCTTCTGTATCTATTAAACAAGGTATGATTTCGCTATTTATCGTTAAATTTATTACGGGGAATGAGTTTCCAAGGCAGGTTTGGTAAAACTTACATCCATCGGTTCTGGACGGGGATTTTGATTAGTTCGATATATAGCAGAAGGATCAGTTTACATTGCTTCTAATTTTGATTATTGTACTCTCTATTATAATGATGTTGAAAATTGTTCCGATTACGGAATCTGTTAGAGTTCTGGTTTGGATATTGATTGTTACCGTTGCTATGTTGATTTGTATTATGTTGGTTATTAACCTTCGGCAGGCTACACTTTTTTTGCACTCGTAAATAGCATCAGGGGTGTCCGTTTACCCCTGAAATGGTACGTTGATAGTGCAGTTCGATTGTTTAAACTTGATCGCAAAACAACTGGCAGTAGTGGCTACTACTACGCCTGACTATGTTCCAAAAGAAATGTTCTGGATGCGAACTGAGATTTCCTTGTACGAAAAATGTCTCGTCTCAGAACAATCTCCTTATTAAAAATTCCTCGTGTGAAATTGTTACGAGATGATTATTGTCTCAGAGCAATCTCAGCTTCGACGTAGCGAATTTAACCGCCCCTACTAGTGTCGGCTGAGATTTGCTCAAGTTAATGAAATAAAAAGACAACTACGAAGTTTCTTTTAAAAAGTCTTTTTGGTCGCCGACCGATTTTGGCATACCGCAATAGACTGTCCTTTATTGTAAATCATTTCATCTTTTATATCAAATGATAACACAGTTATATCAAATTCAAAAACTGCGCGAATCAAAAATAATTATGTGGTTCCGAGAATTTACCACCGCGTGCAATTAGGGCGCTCTAGTCGCCATCAATGTAGATGACATTTCGGCAAGTGTCGAAACGTCAGTTTTGTTTTGAAGTGACACTACACCCTCTCTCTTTGGGGGAAAAAAAAATTTTTTTTTTGTATGAAAAGAAAAATTTTTTTTTTATTTTTATTTTTTAGGTTCGCGCATTACAATTTTATATAATTTGATGCTGTTATTCTATATTTCTTTTCCTGATTTTTTTCTTCTTTATTTTGACTTAATTTTATCTTATAGTGTACATATTGTTTGATTCTATGACTCAATTAGGATAGTTTACAATAGATATATATATATTTTTTATTTTTTTTGTTTTGTTTTGTTTTTTTTTTTTTTTTTTGTTATTTAGTTCATCATAATTGTTGCTTAAATATAATTTTGAGTACACACATTTCATTTGTTAATATAACTATATGTATTATTTCTCGCATTTATTTTTTTTTTTTTTTTTTTTTTTTTTACATGTATACTTATTTTGTTACTTATTTGGTATTGTTTTACATTAATCTTGTTGTACATATTCAAATAGGTTTATCTAGTGATTTTAAATTAATGGTGTATATAATTTTAGCAAATTGTTGTGGTATTTCTTACTTTTTCCATTTATTAATATATTGGTATTAACACTATTTCTTTTTAATATTTCATATGGTCCGTGATATGTACTCTGTAATTTTTTTCTGTTAATATTTTTGACTAAAACTAGATCTCCTACTTTGAAATTTGCTGGATTTATAATACTGTGAGTATCTAATCTATTTTTTCTTTTCATTTTTACTTTCTCGACCAATTTTCGAGCTAAACTAATGCTATTTTTGAGTCTAATTTTCAGTTCATTAGCAAAATTGTCTAAATTGTTTATTGGTTCGTTTTCTTCTACAATATCGTCGGGCAATTGGGGTAATCTTCCATAGATAAGTTCATATGGAGAATATTGGGTGTCTATATGTGGGGTAGTATTATACGCGAAAGTGTAGTACGGTATCCATTTGTCCCATTCATAATCATTAGCGAAATTAAGCAAATATTCGTTTAGCACTCTGTGGTTACGCTCCACAGTGCCGAGTGTTTCGTGATGATATGGTGCTGAGAAAATTTGTTGAATTTTTAATAAATTACAAATGTTTTCCATAAGCTCATTAACGAATTCAGTTCCATTGTCTGATTTCAATTTTTTGAAAATACCGTGTTTTAATATTAATTGTTCTACTAATGTTTTGGCAATGGTTTTAGCGTCTTTTGTTTCTATAGGGTAGGCAATAACGTATTTAGATAATTCGCATTGCATTGTAAGGATATATCTATAACCGTTGGATATTCTTAGTGGTCCTACTGTATCTATAGCAATTGTTTCAAATGTATTTTTCGGTGTGTCAGTTATTGTTTGCTTTTCTTTTATATGTTTTGTTTGTTTATTTTTCGTACAAATTTCACAGTTTTTAATAAATGTTTTTATCATCTTGTTCATATCTTTCCATATAAATTTTTGTTTTAGTTTAAGTAATGTCTTTCTTACACCCAAGTGTCCTCCTATCGGTGTTGTGTGGTAATTATTTATTAGTTTGAATTGTATTATTTTATCAGTTATTCGTTTTGGTGGTTTGTATAATATTATTTTTAGGGGCTCTTTATTATTTGTTAGGATACTATTCTGTAGCCGATTGAATTTGTTTTTAAATTCTTCTTTATTTACCATGTTATATATCTCATCTCCTTCTTCTATGTATATTTTCGTAAGATGTCTTCTAGTTGCTTGTGATGTCAGTTTCTCCAATGTTGGAACTAATTCCGATGGATTATCGCTGCATCGAACTAAGATCTGATTGTCTTCAAACGTAATTTTTGGAATGCTCCCTATTTCGAATTTTAATTTTATTAGATTTTTTATATCAGCTGGGGAATCGCTGTCCCATGTGTAGATTTCGTTAGCCATTTTTAGTTTGCTTACTTTTCTTGTTTGCACTTTTTTAGTGTTTTCTAAGTTTTTTACCATATTTCTCGTAAGGGGTAATACTTTCATTTCTTCGGTAATATTTCTCTGCTTTGGTATCATGTCTTTTAACGTATCTGAATTTAATTTGATGCGTGATAATGCATCGGCATTAACATTCATTTTGCCCTTTCGATATATTATATCGAAGTCGTAATCGCATAAATCTAGTCTTATGCGCGTCATCTTTGATGATGGGTTTTTATGTGTAAACAATGATATAAGTGGTCTGTGGTCTGTAATGACCGTAAATTTGTTTCCAAATAGAAATGTTCTGGATGCGAACTGAGATTTCCTTGTACGAAAAATGTCTCGTCTCAGAACAATCTCCTTATTAAAAATTCCTCGTGTGAAATTGTTACGAGATGATTATTGTCTCAGAGCAATCTCAGCTTCGACGTAGCGAATTTAACCGCCCCTACTAGTGTCGGCTGAGATTTGCTCAAGTTAATGAAATAAAAAGACAACTACGAAGTTTCTTTTAAAAAGTCTTTTTGGTCGCCGACCGATTTTGGCATACCGCAATAGACTGTCCTTTATTGTAAATCATTTCATCTTTTATATCAAATGATAACACAGTTATATCAAATTCAAAAACTGCGCGAATCAAAAATAATTATGTGGTTCCGAGAATTTACCACCGCGTGCAATTAGGGCGCTCTAGTCGCCATCAATGTAGATGACATTTCGGCAAGTGTCGAAACGTCAGTTTTGTTTTGAAGTGACACTACACCCCACCACTTTTGATTTGAAATAAAACAATATTATAATGAAAGAGCAAACTTATTCATTACGAGATCCATTATTTTGTAACAGAAAACAAAAATCCTCTCCTTTTGATAATTGTTAGAATTTAAGCACATAATTTTTTTAATTAAACACAGTTTAAGCAAACATCTACGGTGTCTGACACATGCCGGCTGTAGTCACCTTACACAAAAACTTTTAACTTTTCTATCCTTTTTTTTTGGACACAGTGCACATCTAGCCTGCTTTTGTAACTTCGCCGAGGGTTCACCTTCAGAAAGTTCCTGGTTCATATTTGGAATGTCGCGTATAGTGCTCCTTAGTTCTCGTTGCTAATTTGTAGTGATACGACGTTGCATATGCAGCTTTGCCAATTGTAATGCCAATTCTTTTCAATAGTTGCTTCGGAATTTGTTTATAGGGGTGCCTGGGTTTTTAGCGTCAACGCAAAGCACCATAGAATTTAAACCAATCTGATCAATTATGCCATAGAAGTAGCGAAGTGGCCAACGTCTTGTGTTTCTAGCCGAACTATACAAATGTATCATTTTATCAAATGTGTCCTCTACCTTTCGTTAAGTAATAGTCGTGTATTATTTCAGGCTTACTAATTTGCGGATTTGTTTCGGCTTTATAATGCATTGTAGATAATAAAATAACAGATTTGTTTTTTATCCTTTACACGATACCAGAGTCTTTTGCTGGCTGAACGCAAACTTGGAAGTAAGAGTTTGCTAGAAAGATAGAGGAATTATTTTTTTAACTGTTTTTGTAAGTTGACCCAATTTTTTCTCGATCGCATCAAACCTTTCGTTAATTTTATCATCATTAGTTTTAATCGTCGATCTTGAAATGACATGTGGCTGCGACGTGCTATATTTTCCATGACAGCATCTGCAGTTATCGCAAGTTCGTCTAGGGTGCCTTTGCAGGTTGGAAGAACCAATTGTGCAATAGCTGGCATTCTTTTTGGCCATCGATTTTTTAAGATATCATCTCCGATTGATGATTTTTCGAATCTCCTCATTTCTCGAAGGAGTTCTGAAAGCTTGCTGTCTATTAGCTGGAGGCCCTCGAAAAGTTGATGAATCTCGAGATTTCGCGAATCATTCAGCCGTTAGATCAAATTATTTCTAGCGTTTTATACTTTTCAGTAGTATGGCTTGTCAAAACATCAGAAACTTTCCTTATTAGTTCGACGTCTTCAAGGGCTTCGATAATTGCGTCGTATTTTCGCTGATCATTAACGTTTAACGATCGAAATCGAGAAAAACCACGCTTCAGCGTCATGGGACCAAAACTTTGGCAGCTTAATAGGCACTGACTCAGAACGATTATAGCTGCTACCGATCTTCTGGCATTGTAGACTGTCGATCTTCACACGCATTGCCATTATTTGGTCCAGAAGGTCCTTCTCTGAAGCAGTCGGTCCGAAGGTCCTTCTTTCAACAAGGAAATGAAAAAATTTTGAAATAATGTCGCGGGTCACCAATTATAGATACTTCAGTTGACAGTAAAACTAAAGACGAACAGAACAGGAGTTTATTACTATGAATTTTAAAACACGATATAGTTTATTGGCTGGTCACTGGTTACGGTTTGCGGCAGATTAGGCTCTGCTTACGACGTCGTCGTTGACAGATGATGAAGGTGACAGATGATGAAGGTGGCGTCTTTTGCTCATCTCCTCGCACTACTTGATAGGGTACTGAAGGCTGTAGTGGTCGCGTTGTCGAATGCGATGTAGTTGGTTGCGGTGTTGCTGAATGCGGTGCTGTCGATTGCGATACCACCACAGATGTACTGGCCTCTTCATATAAAAAAATCAGTTCAACATATGCGGTTAATTCTCAAGCACATAACGTAATAGCAATTAATGCACATTGCGTAGCGAGTTTTTCACACTCTACCGCATGTACGGCATTAATTTTGGTTTTCACTGTTCACTATCACTGTTTCGCAGATCTCACTTTACTTTCACTTCACTCACTCACTTTGACAAAAACCGTACAATTTACGGTTTTCCACGGACTCCCATAAGACTGCGTGTATTTTTCGCGTTACTTTGACCAATTATTTTAACCGTGCTTCTAGACGGCATTGGTTGATGTGAGTACAGGACAGAAACCACATCACGGGCACCAATTTGCGGCTGATCGACGAACCATGCGTGCCGGTATTACTCTATTATTATTTAGACTGGCAGCTTGGTGCAAATACGGCAACGATGTCGACGCCATTTATAGCGCAAACAGAGTGGAATCCTGCCATTTTGGGATGACACTGCCACTCTACCGACAAATTTGCAACTCACAGACGATATATCATGTCTGAGATTTCGCCAGGGTAATGAATACAAGACCATTTGGAGAGGGAGACTTCATTGGCTGTGCGCACACCACGATTCGAACTTATACTCTCCTTGTTTTGGAGCGCGTTACTTTCTAACTCGTTTTCCACTCGCACTGATTTTATACGAGTTCCACGTAAGACTTTTTCATTTTGAAAATTCGAACACACAAAACTTTACGTTGATATATAAAAACAACGTCGACACATTGCATTTTGCAGTCATTTTTCTGATTTCTCATCGGTACTCGACCTTATGGGGCTGTTAGATTCGATGCTCCAAGCGGAAGAGCATCCCTCAAAAAATTTCAATCCAGCGCCACATATCTCACTTTTTGATGTAGTTTTCAGCAAATAATGAACATATAGCACCGAGAGGACGAAAATGTTTGTTAGTGCATTTATATTTCGATCAGGAGAAATATGGAGTGATTTACTAATGACGCTTTTCGCTTTTTTCCCGACCGGCGATACCGCACGGGGTCCGTCTATAACGTTCTTTTAAAATCGCGAAGTCTACTCAATCACACATGAGGACACGACGATAACCACTTCATCTATCACCGTTCCAACAAAACAATCGGGAAAAATCATAGATTCTAACTGCCGCGGCGTTTTCCGAATTTTCACCCAACCACTCGAGCTCTCCGACACACGACCTCCACCGGTCACGTTTTTCAATTCCACTATCCCAAGCCAAAGCTTGTCCACCAGCACCAGTTTCGCTCTCTCTCTCTCTCTCTCTCTTTTTATCTCTCTCAGCCTCGTGCAAGAAGAACAATTTAAGAACCGTTGATCATTTTTTCCTTAGTTCCTCTTTTCCATAAAACGAGGTTGGCCTTAAACCATTGGTATTGGCCATCAAATTTGATTATTGCATATTAAAACAGCAAAATTCGATTATTACTTGACCTATTTTATTGTTTCAGAAAACAAAGGCATAAAATTATGTTATAATACTAACGCTCGTGTGTTGCGTCCGCACACGAAGACGATCCGCTGAAAAAGACGAAAGTAGTTATCAATTTTCACTTCACATTGTGTTATTCGAGTCTCGATGTTGGCCAGGTTTACAGGTTGCGGGATCGGTTGTGTGCTGTACTTCACTTAAGTGCTTGGTCAATATTGTAGGATCATTATATCCTCCCCCTCTGGATCACACGTGAAGGTCAGGTGGGATAAAGGAATGTCGTTCAGGGTGACGGTGCATTCCTCTATATAACGCTAAGGGCGTTGTCGTGCTAATATAGGACGATCCTTTGGAAGCGGTAGATGATCGGCTGCTGCTAAGTGGGCTTGTGGCGCTTTGTTCAGGCGTACCATCGACGTATTCAGAAGTATCGTTACTGGGCAGGTCGCGAATGATGCTCGGGCGTTCTCCATATAGGCTTTCCCTTTCCAACGGTTCAACGTATCGTCGCAGCGAGGAGAGATGGTAGGTGCCCAAGGGAATGTTAGTGTTTTGTACCGATGCAATTTGATAAAACGTAGGCGAAATTTGTTTTACAATGATGTATGGACCCACGCGCTTTGATTCCAGTTTCGACGTGAACGGTTGGTGAGCCTTACTTAGTACGTGTACTTCAACCAGACCTTTTTCGCCAATGTGAAACCTATTCCCCTCACCGTTTGTTGGAGTTTTGGCGTAACTCGTGAGTCTCTCGCGTGCGATTAAATGTTGATGCCAGCTTTCTCAGATATAACGTCACTTCCGAAATTATGTTTTCGTTGTCAGTAATAGCTCTGAAGTCCTGATTGACTTCCACTGGGGTACGCATTTCAAGTCCAAACATTAAAAATGCGGGGCATTGGCCCGTGGTAATATATTGAGCTCCATTCATCGCAAATCGCACAGATGGGACGAATTCTTTCCAGCGATGGTGTTTTTCTCCTACTAGTATAGTAAGATGTTTCTTTATATCGGGATTCCGTCTTTTCTCCGGATTGGATGATGGGTGATACAATGGATTTGTAGTATTAAATAAAATCAAACACTCCAATAGAATCAGACACATTTGCGTCCGCTTCGTGTGACGGTCGAACCAAGAGAGAGCGACTCGTCACGTTCTTAATTCATATATCTTCTTCTTATTTTAATGCACTAAAAGATCACTTATAAACTATACAGTGTTTAGATTCGCTTAGGTATAGTACATATTAATATTATTTCAAATCTTACGCTACATATCAAAGACTGATGTATACCCAAGCAGTAAGCAACCTGTTGCATCACGTCTCCAACAAACTGCACTCCATTGTCGCTAATTACTTTACGGAGCGTGCCGTAGTGTAAAACGACCTCGCTAATGAGTGCCATAGCGCAAGCTTTTGCAGTCACTTGTTGGAGTGGAATCAGCTCGATCCATCGTATCACCCTGTCTTCTATGGCAAAAATCCAAACTGATCCATGGTCAAACTCTCAATGCGTTGCGATGGTTATGGGGTTTGTAAAAGTCTTGCTGGTTTCCGATTCACTGGTGTGTATTTTTGGCATGCGGGGCAGCGTTTTATATACTGTTCTGCATCTCGACACATCGTACTTCAATAGTAGCGGCGACTGATGCGATTTAATGTTTTTTCTCGTCCATAATAGCCAGGGAGTGGAGAATTTTACCTATGTGTGACTTGGGAACAACCAATTGAGGCTCTTCACTTTCGAATGTGCACTGATTTAGGATATTGTTAGACAGAATGTACCCTCGGTCAGTATATCGGCGAAGATTAACTTCGTTTGGCTCCTCGGCTTCGAAACAAGCAATGATGGGAGCGATTGCATTGTCCAACAGCTGCGCTTCTCGAGTTTCCTTCGCCGACACTGTTGGAAACGTAATTGTCACTGCCAGCACTTGCGCTTAGCCATCGTAGCTTGCGGTGATCAGTTTTAATTGCGATTTCAGCTCCATCCAGGTATCCCCTGAATTTCTGTTCAGCATACACAATAGCTAGTGCTTCTCGCTCGGTGGTAATATAATTGCGTTCGGCCTGAGACAAAAGTCGACTAACGTATTTGACAGGGCGTTCCTCTTCTGGAGACTCGCTTTGGAGTAAACATGCTACGATAGCAGAAGAGCTAGCATCCGCCTTAATTATAAATGGTTGAGACAAGTCCGCTTGTCGTAGCACTGGAGCTGTTGTGAGAAACTCCTTTAATTTCTGCCCTGCAGTTTTCTGAGTTTCTCCCCATTCCCATTTCGCATGCTTTCGAGTTAACATGCGGAGCGGGCGAGCAATCTCAGCAAAGTTTGACACAAACCATCCGAACCAACTGCATAGTTGCAAGAACGACATCAACTGCTTTACGTTTATTGGTGGCCGTATTTCCATTATAACTCGAATCTTTTCTGGATCTGGAATCTTTTCTGGATCGGATATCCATTGGGGTTAGTATAAGGCCCAAGTATCAAACTTGTGCATCCGAAATGACATTTTTTCCTGTTGGCGCTCAATTTGAATAGTCTCAGTCGAGTAAATACGTATTGCAGATACGATACGTGCGTTACGAAATCACTAGAGATTATCATGTCATCAAGACATGACAAGATCAATACTTCAGGCAAACCGCAACGAAAATGATCAATAAGACGCTGGAATATGGCGGGCGCATTACGTAGCCCAAAAGGTATGCGTACGAGTCTTTGAAGACCAAATGGAGTTACGGAACCAGTCTTAACTCTCTCCTCTTCTTTTACAGCAATTTGCCAATATCCTGACTTGAAATCAATAGTGAATATGTAGCATAACTGCTGTGCCGCATGCAGAAGATCATCAATGCGTGGCAGTGGGTAGTGATCTGGTATTGTCTTCCAATTCAGCTCTTGATAATCGATAGCGACTCGCAGGGTTCCATCCTTTTTTGTTAGCAGAACAACTGGAGCTGCATATGGAGTATCGCACTCTTCAATAATCCCGTTCTGCAGCATCTGCTCGATTTCCGTTTGAAGAGTTTTCGCTCTTGCAGGAGATAAACGTTATGATGGGACTGCTATGGGCTCATCTGCTGTAAGCTTTATCGAATGTTCCGCATACGGCGTCGCCTCATTTGTATTTTCAAATACATCCACAAAACGATTTAATAGGTTGCTCAATATCTTCCTCTCATTGGGTGTGGTATCCTTAGCTTCATCACTTTGCAATGAGACGTCAATACTTTAAACCGCAAATTGTTTTCTTCCATTAGGCTCCGAAGGCAATTAATATTGCTCCAATGGAAAATCCGCGGCAAAATTCAATACGAAGGCTGCGTTGGTCAAGAAGTTTACTCCAAGAAGCGTTTTGACTTCAGTATGCTTACGTATTGCAAATAACTTTGTTTGTATTCGGCGACCATTTAATCGAGCACATGTGCAATATTCAAAAGCTGTTACTCGTCTCTGTATGGTGGTACAACTTTGCTCCGGCAATACTGCACTTAGCACCTGTGTCCATATATGCAAGGCCTGATATTCCATGTACTTCAATTGGTACCAGCGCTCGACCGCTTGGGTAATCTATGTCGGTAGACAACAGCTCAGCATTCGACGAATGTGTATGGATGTGGCACTTTGGGCATTGCGATTTTATGTACTCCACTGTACCGCATTCGTAGCACTTAATGTCACTTTTCACATTGCTCTGAGTAGGCGAGTTGCATTTACTGTATTTACTGTACGCATGTTGCCATCAGTTTTAAAACTCACTTTAGCCCACTGTCTGCACTCTTTGTGGTAGTGTCCGAAATTTGGATTTGGGGGATAGATCCTGTTCCCTCCTAATTGCTGCCGTTGTCTTGCTTTCTTCCAGAAAGTTTGCTTCAAGTCCACGTGCCTTCTCCATCAACTGGTTAAAACTTTCCACTTGATCCCGCGGCAATCCTTCTCTTAACTTGTGGTTCAAAAGCCCGTAAACCATTTCATACTTATGGTTTTCATGCAGTTTAGGCTCCTTTGAAATTTGCGCCAACAGAGGCTCTGGCTTTGCTCACAAATTTATCTGTCGGCTCCGTGTCAGTCTGGTCTCCACTGAACAGCTCACGGAATATGTGGTATGGCGGTTTTTGCCGTCCGAACACATGCTTGAGACCTTCTTCCCAAGTCGAGAGAGTATTTTTCGCATCCTGGAACCACGTGGCAGCCAATTTGTCCAATAGCATTGGCAGCGCTTTTAGAGCGTTATCATCACTAATGCAAACACAGTGTTTGTAGACTACTATGGTGTTAATAAACCCTTCAGCATCATTGTTTGCTTCTCTCGAGAATCGCGAGGCACACATGGCAAAGTTGCCTCATTTAGCTGGAGGTGGGGATGAAACTGCTGGGCGGTGAACTTTTTCGAGGAAGTTGCTGGAACTGGTCTTGTGTCAAGACGATGTTCGAATCTGGCGACTGCGGTGTTATTGCATTTTCCTTCGGTATCTTATTAGTGGGTTCGGCCCCACGTTGGGCGCCACTTAATCAACGAAATTCGATTATTACTTAACCTATTTTATTGTTTCAGAAAACAAAGGTATCAAATTATGTTATAATACTAGCGCTCATGTGTTGCGTCGCACACGAAGACGATCCGCTGAAAAAGACGAAAGTAGTTGTCAATGTTCATTTCACAACGTGTTATTTGAGTCTCGTTATTGGCCACGTTTACATGTTGCGGGACGTAGTGTGCTGTACTTCTATGAAGTGCTCGGACAATATTGTAGGGTTTTTATAGTATTAACATTATGAGTTTTCGTCCAGGAGTTACAGAATAACAGGTAAGGGAGTTTATAGGACAGGAAATTACAGTATATAAAGTAGAGATTACACTTAGTACAAATTTGAAACTTCTTTAATATAAATCCATAATTTCTTAAAACTACTTCTTACTCTATTTCTATAAACACTCTTCTTTTAACTCTGCAACCCTAACTATTTTTCATAAAACAACATTAAAGTAACTAGAAAAGGTGATCCAACCTCCACAAAATAATTATATATCCTATTTTACTATGTACGCTTCTTAACCAACTGACCATTGTGGTATGGCATCATATTGAACATGTTTAAATATGGAATAGAGAATCCCTCCATTCCATATTTAATGCACACATATCTAAAAGCTAACTTTTAGTATTAAAGCCTTAATCTTACTAAAACCAAAACTTTATGATATCTATATTACCTTAGATGTCTATTTTGCTTTTTACCAAGAACCATGCTAATTTTATGAGCATATCTGCTCTACAAGTAGTCTAAATGAAGGATTATACTGTCTAAAAAGACTAAAATCATTTCTTATATTACTACAGCAAGAGCATTTGAACACTTTGTGATCTATAGTATCGGTTTTATTGCAGAATTCGCATTTTGAATCTTCTCTTATCTTAAATTTGAATAATCTCAGGTTATTGTAAGATTTACACCTAAACAGTCTATTTATTATTTTAATACTACTATTACTCCCCTGAAACTTTCTGAACCACGTGTATTCCCTAAAGGCTAAGTCCGACTCCAGCCAGGGGCATCTTTCCACATATCTGGTCATTACCTCATATTTGACTTGCCAGGTCCTTTTGATTTCACGCCATACTATTGGTATAGCATCATTGAGCCATAGCGGAGTCGACACAGGCAAACCCTCAAAAATAGCTACATTTGCCAGACTGTCCATTTCCTTCATCAAAGGAATACCCCTGTGACCTGGTACCCAAATAATTCTGACCCTATTGCATTACATAATGTCCCAAATCTTATGTATCACTTGATTCTTGGATGTAGATACAACTAGTAACACACAAGCGCAGTTACTGTCCGAAAGGATTGTTATTTTTCTCAACCTCATACTGATGAACAGAATAGCAGTCAACTCCGTGCTAACTATAGCGGACGCTCCAGATATCGAATAGATATACTTGGTCTCTAAACTCTCCACTATGACAGCACATACAGCGTCTGCATTGAACTTTGCTCCATCCACCGCCATGATCTCAAAGCCGTTCTTCCTCTCTTCCAGTTTCATTGTGTTAAATGTACTACCCACTACGCTATCTGGGTCGTTGAAAGGGCTCAGTCATTGAAAAGGGCTTTCATGTTTACTGAGTGTGGTGATATTTAATGGAGCCGTTCTAACAGATCCCGGTCTGTACATATCGAGCAGTTCTCCAAACTTATTAAAGACGATGCTAAAATTCGACTTGACTGGGGACATCCTAGCAATCTGATATAGTTCTGGGTTTTTGCTTTTGAGTTTAATAACTTTTCTGGCTGTTGTGTTTATGGTTGAAGATTTGAATTACAATTGTTGAGGCAAATTATCTTGCATTTTAGAGGATTTATCTTCATCTTAATTTTACTGCAGTTACTTTCAAAAATCTGAATAGCATTTTGAATCAAATTTCTACATGTAACCAGTTTTGTGTCAGAAATCATAATCAGCAAATCAGCCGCATATTGTAATAGAATGGAAGAAGGAAGATTCAAGTTGTAAAAACAGCGTGTATATATATTGAAGAGAAGCGGGCCAAGAACACCTCCCTATAGAAGTCCATTGTTAATTTTTAGTGAGCAGTTATTTAACCAAACCGATCTTTTAGATAAAAAATTCATAATCCAAAAACATAGATTTTTAGGGATGATCTGTATCAATATTTTGTATAGTATTTCCAAGTCTGCATCCTCGTACGCATTTTCCAAGTCCAATATTGCCATCACAATGAATGTTTTGCTTTTTTTGCTTCCCACAGCATTGTTTTAAGATGATTTAGGCAGGATTTGGTGGATTTACCCGGGATATACGTATATGAACTCTGAGGAATGTGGTCAAGAATGTTGTGATAAAATATGCATCGGTTTCTAACCATATTATTAAAAATTCTTCTGAATACGTTTATTAAGGATACTGGCCTGAAACTATTTATGAGTGCTGGGTCTTTATTCGGTTTCAGTATCGGTACAATTTTAATTTTGGGATAAATTTCTGTTTTGGTTCTATTGTTAACTAGATTATTTAACGCTTTTACGCAGTTTTCTTCGCTGATCATATTCGTGCATTTAATCAATCCATGCGAAATTTTATCTTGACTCGGCGCCGACTTTTTATTATGTGAGTCCAAAACCCTACATAGCTCCTGGATCTCGAAAGTAATTGGTGTTTGCGGTAACGGCAAACTGTTACCCGACCAACAACTATTGTTGTTTTTGCTTTTAATCAAATTTCAAAACACTACACTGTTGACTGGTTCCTAACCCATCCCAGCATTATTAACAATCTCCAAAGCACACATTCGTTAACCCTTTTACCTATGTTAGAAAAGTTTATTTTTTTTAAGATAACTTACATAAACACGAAAGTGCAACCACTGCACGTATTTTCATTAAGTAAAAACGTTTAGCTTTCTCATACAATCTGACTAGACAGCATAATCCTTCTAATTGAACTTTCGTTTCTAAGCATTTCAATTCGAAACTGTTTTGAGCTAACTCGCAGGCAAAACAAAGAGATGTTTTGTTTAGTTCTGTTAGAAGTGCATACATTCGACCATAAACTTGTTCGAATTTATCAATAATTTATGATTTCTGAGTGTTTCGCAATTTTTTTTTAATTATTAACAAGAACCAAAAACTCATGTTCACTGATAAAAAAATAACGGTCAACCCCCCTTTTCAGTTTCTTTTTTGTTGAATTTATTTTACTCGGTTATTACGTCTCTTTTTTTCCAATAGCAAGCTTTCTATTAAGTTTAACAACATACAACCTGCTCCAGGATTTTCTCTTTTCCTCCTTTAATGCCTGGCACCACTCTATTTTGACCATTCTTATTTTCTGATATATGTACGGTAATCTGATCGCTTCAAAGATTCTCGACATCCCCTTCTTGAAATTCCACTTTTCTTTTAGCGACTCATTCCATCAATATTTTGGGAAAAATTTGTGCTTTTGCGCTTTAGTCGAGCATTGATCGATCATCTCTTGCATTTCTGAAGTTATTCTTCTAAGGTCATCACTGAAGATATGCTGTGCAATACTTAGTTTGAGTTTGTCTTGGCTAATTTTTGTTTTTACTACAGGATTCTTTTTGGCTTTGGAGGAAATTGGTTTGTTTGTGCCCACTGCTACTTATATCGTTAAAGTATACTGTCTACTTAAGCTTTTTGAGTGTTTTGTTTGAAATGGTGAGGTCGGATACCGACGGCTCCTCTACTCCCTAATATGCTTTGTGAACATAGGTGTGTGTGCCGTTGTTCAGGCAATTCATACTGAAACTAAACATGATTTGCCTCAGAATGTTTCCTTTTCTATTATTTTTCCCGTCACTCCAGGTAATCTGGCTAGCATTGAAATCCCCACAAACAACAGTTACATCATCATAAGGTAAACATCTAATCATATCTTCAACTTCCCTTTCAAAAAAGTCGTTTTCTAGTTCAGGTGAACAGTAGACAGACACTATAATAACAGTTTTTGTAAAAGTGTCCCAGTCCCTCGAATACAGTTTTGTATCTCTCAATCAAACTACCTACATTTGCAAT
This sequence comes from Nemotelus nigrinus, assembly GCA_947369275.1. Taxonomy (NCBI): domain Eukaryota; kingdom Metazoa; phylum Arthropoda; class Insecta; order Diptera; family Stratiomyidae; genus Nemotelus; species Nemotelus nigrinus. The sequence continues at coordinate 171,962,020 of OX376372.1, forward strand.
GGCAAGCCTCATTACTCTTCTTACTAAATCTAATTCAACACATGTCTGAAGCCCTAACAATGGTATTGTATCATGATCTACGACAAAAAAATTTAACTGTGATTTATTATTTCTCGCTACACAATGCATTGAAACGTTACCGATCGTCTTTAATTTTGTACCCCCATAAGGTTCGAATCTCCGATGACAACTTTGTATTTTGATGTGTTTGAAATCTCTTAAAAATTTAATTGGCAAAATGTTGGCATTATCACCAGTATCTAGTTTGAATTTAATTAACTGTCTTTCGACTAACACATTCTCATACGAAGAGCTTGTATGTAAATTATTTATAGTGTCTACTGTAAAAGTGCTTTCATCACTGTTAGCCATGTTTATTGATTTACTTACTGTGCGCACTAGCTTACTTTTACAGGCTACTGCAAAATGATTGGGGTTTTTACAGCTATTACACATTTTCCCAAACGCTAGACAATTGCCTTTTGTGTGTTGTTGGGCAATACTCACATTTTTCTTCTTTTTGTACGTGCTTTTGCATTTGTTTTATCAGTTTTGTACCTAGAACAATTTTTATTGGTATTAGAGACTTTGTTGCCATAAGATCTATTCATTAGCTTGTAACACTGAAAAAAATCCACATGGCGCCCAGAGCTATGTAACATAGCGCATTATTTATGGCGCTATACGCTATGTACATAGTACTCTGAGCTATGCAGTATGGCTCCCCGCGCCATAATATCAGAATCTACATAGCGCGTGGTCCTATGTAACATGGTGCAGCATTTATGATCCCACACTCTATGTACATAGTACCCTGAGCCATGCAGTATGTCTCCCAGCGCCATAATTACATGGCGCAGAAATTATGGCCCCACATGCCATATTACATGGTACCATGAGCCATGTAATATGGCTTCAGTTGAAGAAGATAACTCCAATTATAACTCGCAGCCATACTGTGTGAGGAAACTTATAAATGTGAGTATCAACAATGGAAGCACTGTGGCCAGATTTGGCCAATTCCCGCCAATTGTGCTAGCTAAAAGTTGAATTGGCGGCGGAAAATTTTTCATTTCGCGGGTTGGTGGCCTTAGGGTTATATAATGTATTTGAAAATCTAAATTTGGGCTATATAATGTTTATGAAAAACTGAATTTCGGCTGTATATTGTTTTGAAAAACTATATTTGGGCCATATTTAAAACCTATTAATCGGGACACATCGAAACAATTGAACAATCGAACTATAAAAATACCGCGGACACAATTTCCTGAAGAAAATTAACTCGGCACTGAAAAAACACATAGTGCCAGACGCCATGTACTATAGTCCTCCATGCCATGCACCATAGTCGTCCACGCCATGTACTATAGTCCTCCACGCCATGTACTATAGTCCTCCACGCCATGTACTATAGTCCTCCACGCCATGTACTATAGCCCTCCACGCCATCTGCATGGCGTGGAGGACTATGTTACATGGCGTGGAGGACTATAGTACATGGCGTAGAGGGCTATAAGCATAGCGCCTGCTCCTATGTACTTTTTGCCATGTATTATGGCGTGTGGCGCTATATTTTATCACAATCCCCAAATCGACTATGTACATGGCGCCAGAAGTCTATAAATTTTGGCGTCTGGCGCTATGTGTTTTTTCAGTGTAGTATGCGAGAAAATACTTCCATGTGGTTTCAGCTTGGTCACAGCATCCAATGATGAATCACCTTTATGCATTAACCTCATTTTTTTATTCGATGCTTCTGTAGTTCTAGCTAGTTGCATTGCTTTCTCCAATGTCAAATCAGAAATCTCCAGCATCTTCTTTTGAACGCTTTTATCCGACACTCCTCGAACTATTTGGTCTCATATCATTCTCTATTCATGATCTTTGTATTTACATTTCTTCGCCATTTTTTTCAGATCCAGAAAAAAACTATCGAACGGTTCTTTTCGATTTGAACTCGTTCATGAAATAAAAAATTTTCATAAACCTCTGACACGAATTCTGTCTGCCGTTTGGATTGCATAATTTTTCAATGGAAAGATCCCTGTTGTTACACGGTACCCCATATTTTAAAAAAATTCCACAGATATGTCTTAAGGAATTCCTCTGACTATTCCATATTTATAAATTAGGTTATTAGGAATGAAGCTGATACATCCTATCTTTTCCGCTATCGCACTATATAAGAATTTTTTTTGCATCTATTGCATTCCCAAAATACAATCTGAACACATCGTACCATCCCCTTTCAGATTCACAAATGCCCAACTCCTTATTTTCAGTTGCTTATAAAAATATGAATTGGCTGAAATACCTGCCTGACTCCATTACTGTCTATTTTTGAACAATAACCATATATTTGTTTCTGTTATCTTCAACATATCTGTTTGTGAATTTATTCGGGCTCAGAGGTCTGCTATCACTACTTCTATTAACTGATGACGTAATATCATTATCTATACCTAAGCTAACAGTCATATTTAGTGGGGTTATATTTTTAAACTCTAAGATCTTCACATTTTCTGATGTACCCCGAACCAAAGTTCACAACTATCTTGCTCAAAATTTTGTCAGGTGGTTCTACATCCGACGCCATTTTTAGTCCCTGACCTCTACCTACTGCCTTTGTTCTACAAACTCTGGAACAACAAATATGTCCACTAAATATACTGATATTACTTACAGATTTTCTTTTTTAAATCAACCACTACGATCACTACTCTCTAATTTACACTATTACACAAATCTTGAGAATTTATGACCAAAAAAATACTCTATACCTCGAATAACTACAAATCTAAATTCAACACAAAGATAATATAAAACTGCACTGTAACGCTTAAGTTCTTAGCAACAGGAACGGATTGGATCACAGGACAAGATTGGACACGTCTTCTCAGTTCGGCTGCCTAATCGAGTGTGGAGAACCGTTGATACAGTTTTGTATTTTTCAAATTGCACTGAACTTTTTAGCCTTGAAACTTATTGTTTCCAAGGCAATGTAGCATGCATGGGTCTCAGTGAGGAATCTCCTGATGATTAATGTACCATGTTGGAGCCCCATTGGGAAATGTGCTGATGCTACAGCTTATCGGCTTAGAAAAATTGCTGTCGTTTTTAAAAGAACTTTTTTAATGTTATTTGAATATGCTTTCAACAAGATACCATCATTTATTGCATTAAGCTATCCAATGCTATAAAAATCAATTTTTCGATTTTTTTTATATTCCGTTTTTGCGCTTAGTAGGGCAGTGTAAAGACTAATAGCCAGCGCCTGCTAGACATTCGGCCAAATATAAAGGCTAAAATGTTATTTGTGTATTCTCACTGCTGTAGGTAAGAACGTTCGGGGACTACAAACCTTGACTAACGGTGACTGTTTTGTCTTAAATTTTAGTTCCCCAGTAAAAACTCAAGAAATAAATTTTACAACTTTTATTTCCACTATCAACTAACTGAATAAGCAACGAAAACCTATTATTTTTACATAACTAAGCTTAATAACCTCTGGAACTTCTACACTTTTAAAGGTAACTTTGATAATCTCCGAACTGATGAAATTGTTCGGATCATTCTTGTCTCTGGCATTACAAGAGATTCCAAAGCTTACAAGCTCAGATTGGCCGCTGCATATCAAAAAAGCAGATTGTTTGGAATAAACCTAACGCAGTCAATTTCTTTTAATCTACGACTATCTAAAAATATAATTGTCTCTCCTGCCTTTTCAAAAAATACTCTCACTGTATTAAAACCACCTCTATCTGAATCTACTATCTTGTTCAGATTCATATTCTTAGTCGCATGAAGAACGTGTGTCGGTTTGAAACATTGCTTGACAGCATTTATGTCTAATTTCTGAACAATAACCGGATATTGTTTCTTATTACCATTTTCGTATCTATAACTAAACTTATTTATGAGCGTGTGAGCTGTATCATTAGTCATGAAGGAACCATTACCAGTACTATTGCTATTACTACTCAAGCTTAAAACAGCCCCATAACCAGATGGTGGCGTCCCATTCTGAGAAGCGTCATTTTTTCTTTTTTGCGGTCTGTTTGGAATCAAAGAAAAGTCCGCGCCATGATTTCCTGCTGCTTTTGTCAGCTTCATGGGGTGAACCCCGCAGCCACTGTCAGATCTAACCTTAATGTGAGAATCAATGTCTGGTGGCTTAAACATTAGACGCCATTTTTCAATTATGTATTTTCACTTAGCAACCAATCAGACAAATTATATAAATCACCTAAACTTGAAAATTCACAAAGGCAGACAACGTACTTACGATTTACGACGCAATGAAGCATACATTTTCTACAACAGTAAACTTAAATTACAGTATTCAGATATTCGAGAATACAAATCACTTGCAATTCTAAAGATTAAACTCACAGTTAGAAGGAAATTGAATATACTGGAAAATACACGAATCTACACGCAATCAGTCAGTAATATGTTTTCCCCAAATTCGCTTTCTACACGTCCAGCTCTCAGCAGATCCACAGCGAAAGTTCAATTTACGTAAACGGATGCTTGGTTCACGCTTTTCATAGGAAAATAAGAAAATGTCCGATGCCATTACTAGCAACACGTCCATCAGCAGCCAAGAGATAATCGATGAAATTACCTTCGCATTATGTCGATCAGATGATTTTACTGTTTCACTTGAACCCTCGCTTATTGGTATCGTTTTAAATAAGCCCCTGTTTCGTATCTTACGAATTCTACTAAAACTTGCCAACTTGTCCGTATCTTACGAATTCTACTCAAACTTGCCAACTCCCGCTTAAAACCAAAAAATAAAAATGTAAATTTCACTAGTTTAATCTTTTCTGATATATAACTTAACAATTACACGTTTTCTACTTTCTAAGTACTTGAAAGTTTCTATTTTTTTCAACCGACCGGGTTAACGCCGCGTCCACATTGGCCATGGGAGATGGCATAAAATTCGACTTGCCATGGAAATGGAAAATGTAGACAGTAAATGGCATGACATATTTGATGGCATGCCATAAATGTCAAGCCATATGGCAAGACATTTGCATGGCCATGAACATGGCCATATTCTGACAGTTTTTCATTTTCAAAATGGCGATGTCGAGGGCAATAGTGTTACGAATCTTAAATGAATACAAAAAAAAGATTGCTTATGGAATTATATGTTCGCCTCTTCCTTCATTTACGCCTTTCCTCACATTCCGCTTCCTCTAACCTTTGCAGTGCTTTCAAATACCGGATAGCGCGCACATGTTCACGGCTGAGCGACATTTTTAAAATGATATGGCATGACATGCCGCTGCCCAGGCCGCAGATGACATGCCATAAACTGACATTCGTTGCCATCGCATATGGCAGAGCTCATGGTCAATGTGGACTCTAGGTAATGTATGAAGACCAACAACTTTCAGATTTCAAAGATTTCTTTCGTAAATTTAACATTTTTTTCAAATAACTGTATTGTGAAAATTTCGGTAAATGTAACATTCTAAAATACTAGTTATTTGTTTCCAGTATCAAATTTTACATTTAAGATACAGCATTAATAATTCACAAATCAGCTGACTGCATTCCATCTGATGTCGATGCCAAGGTGACAACGCCAAGGTAAGTATTGTCATCTATAGGTCAGGTTGCTGCGGAACACCCCATATTCTTGACCGCTTATGTTCTTGCAATCGGACACCTTCCCGACGCCGCACTCAACACATCCGTTCACAATTAGACGCTCTATCACCTCTTGACCAATGGAAGCGATGGCAGCCAATTTTTTTTCACTCTCGCAATCGCGCAACGACTGCCTCCGCCACGACCAGGTTTTTTTGCCAAAGGTTTCGAGGTTTTCCCAGAAATAGCAATGACTTCTTGACTTGCAGGTATCAGCGGACGTTTACACGATTAGTTTTTAATACCAACGATTAGTTCACAAGACAATCACGAACATACAACACAAAAGCGTCCCAAACAACGTTTTTTCAATTCCAGAGAAAGACCGTCTTTCGGAGAAAAGCAAATCACTCGGCAGTTCTCCGGCTACAACCTTCCACCACAAGTGTCAAAACGTGAATGCACGACCAAGCAGTGCTGCCAGATAGGCGCTGCGGCTTACCCCCAGACAATTCCTATTTATCCCTGAAAATACCCTAAGTAGCCATAGTGACGTCATTTCCGGGAAATTTTTCGGGATTCTCAAAAACCATGTTGTTTAAATATAAATTTTTGTATGTGTAAGACTTTCGTCATATGAAGCAAACTTTTTTAAGGTGAGGTGAAACTTTCCCCCACTCATCCTTATCTTTTGGGACTAATTTTTTCCTGGGTGTGTTAAGTTTTCACTCAGAAAAAATTAGTTCCGAAAGGTTTATTATCGACAGAGTCGCGAGAGACAGTTAGACAGTACCATGGGCATATTTAATCAGTTGATTAATTAATAAGCGAGCTTAGAGAAACGAATATGACTTATTCCGATATTTTGGGATATCCCCGTGTTAAATGCAATGCACATCAAACAATGATAGAGCGACGGCGGTTAAATGACCCCATTATGGATTTGATGACAGCGTGTTGTAAATAGTACCTACGAAAAAGTGAATAGGTCACTCAGCTGAATAGATAGAGACATAGGGTACGGCAATCGCGGCCTCTGTCGTCAATCGGTAAGGTAGAAATATCAATTTTGAAACAGCATCACCAATATCCGCTTATTGGTATGATGAAAGATTGATATTTTATATTTTCTTATATCAGAAAAAGGTGGACATGACGTATTTCGAAATTATTATTTATCGAAACATCTGTTCCGGAAAAATGCATTATCAAGTTTCAGAACACCCTAAACAAAACCCTGAATATTTTTTTCCCCTGTTTGTCCCCTGAAGTCTTGAAAATATCCCTAAATCTAGGGTTAAAATCCCTAATATGGCAGCACTGCGACCAAGTTGTTTCCATCTGTCTCACTGTCCCGTTGACATACCGGTTTTCTCTCCCCCTCGCCGTTATTCGTGTGTTGCGAGCTTATGTTTGCAGCGAGTGCGTTCAAAGCTCAATTGTATCAAATGTACCGAAGCGGCAAATTTAATTTGAATAAAAAGAAAAATTTGCCGCATGCTACAAATTATAATGATCTAAATCTGGCCATTCTGAGTATTCTAAGTTAAAAGCAACATATTGACGGTAGTTGTTACATGATCCAATAAAGTAGCTGAGCTTGAAGTAGCTTTGGCACGGTCATTATTTAGTAGTATCACATTATTCATTGCCAACCTTTTATTATAATTAACACAGACACCATTGTTTATGCTCATAGCATCTAAATAGGTATCGGCAACAACTATCAAGTTACTAAATCTCTGATACAAACCACCTACGTATTCTTTAAAGTCATCAGTATCACCATGCTGAGCTCTATAGAAAGCTCCTAAGTTGATTGACTGAAGGTCACATTCAATACAAATGATGATAGTGTGGTATCTACTATCGTAATGGAGCAGCTTATATTGAATCATTTTATATATATAAATAGCAGTTCCACCTCCTTGAGCATAATCAAGGTGACTTAAGTCTGATCAAGGCATGAGCTGCATTTATGGATTGCAATGAATCTATCTAAGGTGAATAGTCCTACCTCATTACTACTAATATATTCGAGACGTGACGAAGCATGGGCTAGCTAATTACGTGGACGAGACCGCGGGAATGTAAAAAAAAGATTCACTTCGAGTTCCGCTACGGAATCGACTCAATCAAAAATGAAAGACAAGAGACTTTGTTCAAATAACGATCATTTATTTTCAAAGAAAGGGAATGTTTACTCGTTTAACGTTAGATACGAACTCATCTATGCACGACAACTGGGCGAGAAGTTACCTGACCCACATCTTTTATTAGATCACATTCCCTGAGACCGCGTCTGGTTTTCTAGAATTGTCTAGGAATGTTTTTAAGTCTTGCCAGACGGTGTCCGTTTTCCGCGCTTCTAGAGTTTCTGCATCTAACGGAGAAGACGCAGATTCGTGGGATTGTTTTTTATTGTGTGGATGTGCTGATACATACATAACTAGCTCTTTATTATTCTTGGGCATATTATTCATCAGCCCTTCTTTGCATACTATGTTTATAAACCTTTCAAACTCCGAGGATTTAAAGTAATTTGGGTTGTCATAGACTGGTGAATTCTCAATGCTATCATTTACATTGGTATTATCCTTCTTGTGATTTTGTGTTATAGTCGATGTAGGGCTTTTGGAGAAATCTCTAGAAATTTTCATTATAGATGAGTATTTCTTTTTTGTCAAAACTCTATTGACTTCTTTGTTATAATTTCTTGTACTGTTTTTACCTTCTTTTTTATAAATTACTGTGAAATCTTTTTCTAAGTCATACTCTTCTAGTAATGCAAAACTGTTCTCATTGTTATTATTAGGTATTAGTTTTTTTTGCTTCATACTGCGATATGTTCTTAATAGAAGCAATTTCCATGATCATGTTTTCTTTAATCCTTCTTGGACACATTGGATCATTGTAGGAATGATCATGATTATTACATAAAATGCATTTTTTACTTAGACATTTGTTATTACAATCACTTTCTCCACAGCTTAGGCATCTTTGTTCTTTTGCCCTACAAAATTTCATCGTGTGTCCAAACCTACCACACTTATTATATAGGCGGGGTTTAAATATAAAGTGTGAAACTTTAATTTTAACATAATCGAGTTTAATTATTTCCGGTACCTCTTCACTTTTAAACGTGATTTTAACTGTTTCAAATGGTATGAATTTATTGAAATCATTTCTTTCTCTGATCTGTATTCTGTGTACTGCTATAATACTGCAGTTACTTAGCGGTGATCCCCTGGCATTGCGGGGGATACCAAATTTTACAATCTCAGATTCAGGGATGTCTTTGGGAATACCTCTGGCAGCCCCATACCTGTACAATAGATTATTTGGAATGAAACCTACGCAATTTAATTCTTTCAGTATTCCATTATCTAAGAGATTATTCGCATCTTCTGCTTTCTCAAAATATATCCTTACTGTATTGAATTACTCTATCTGAATCTGTTATATTACCTACTATTTTGTTTCTTGTAGCGTGTAAAAAATGAATTGTGTTAAAGTTTAGCTCTAGTTTTGAACAACTACTAGATAACTTTTCCTATTGTCATTGATATGTCTATTATTAAATTTCTTCATAATTGGATTTGCAGTCTCTATTGACTCAGTGTTGCTTACTGTTATGTTCGCACTAAACTTAGAGCTAGATGAATCAAAATCAATTTGAGACTTGTTAAAATTAACGTCATTACTATATGAATCAGTTATTTTCCTTTTTTGAGGCAATTTCGAATTCATTAGGAAGTCTTCACTGTGCTTTCTAGCAGCCTTTATTAATCTAACGGGTTTATCGTCTAGCGAGCTAACGTCTTTAACCTCGTCAGTACCTCCTTTATCAGGCGGTTTAACATCTGATGCCATCTTCTAATACTACTCTTTTAGTTTACAGACCCACGTGTCTTTTATTGTCTAACCTCAAAAACTGGCACAAAGAATAATTAACCAAAATTTCTGTACTTACAGTCTTTGCTCCACTTTCTTAGAACACGTTATTGTAACAAAGAAACACAAATTTCAAACACAAAACACAAATTCTCAGTAATGATTTACTGCGCACTGGCGCTACTGGGAAAAAATTGATACAATTTTCTACTTTAAAACGCACAAAATTCTCAGGAAAAACTCTACTGCGCACTCGCATTTCTAAGAAAAAGTGATAAACAGGGAGAGGAATTAATTAACGGAAAGGGTAGTGAAAATCGCTGTTAGTTCAAGCTCTTAGCTCGTGACCGTTCCTCTCTGTAGTTCGACAGCGAATGCAGAAAAGAACATAAACAAAGGTAGATTGCAACGAATAAATTTTTCATAATCTTTATCAGAATTGATTTGTATGAACAAGCAGAGGAGCCAGGAATGTGAAGAGGAGTCTTATATTGGTAAGTAGGAATGCCAGAAATGTGAAGAGGAGCTATATAGTAGATTAGTTTCGTTACAAATATGGCTAGCTGCTAATCTGAAAATTTCTAGGAACCAAGAACCATGGCTAACATTCTGACATATTTTCTTTCTTATATGCCTTTCGAATCGGGAGAGTCATAATGTTAAACAAACAATCAACCGCTATTCTATAACGCGCTCAACATTTGAAGTTTGCATGTTTATTGCGAAGGATTTAATTTTTTCCTAGTCATAGACGAAATTTCTAAACGCAAGTTTATGGAGATAAATTTCTGGTATGCTTTGATTTTTATGCATAAAGAGCATTGTTCATGAAGTTTATATTATATTACATGTTTTACGGAAAAATTATTGGAAATGTTTAATGTCCGAACACTAGAACCGTTTTCGAGCAGTCAAATATGCTATTGCACATATTGGTTACTTGATCAGATAATGTTGCAGGTACCCAATTAAGACGTCCGTATTGTTATACGATCAAACAGCAAAAGAGAACGATTTATTCAAGTTATAATCCAACGGAACAATATTTAAGAAAAACAAGTTTTACAAACAAGTTGAATTAGTGTATAAACATAGTTATAGTATATAAACGGTCATTTCATTTCAACACTTCCACTTAATTAAAATATGACAGATTTTAATTACAAATTGAAATGAAATTTAATTAATATTCATCTTTACGGGTATATCAAATTCAAAATAAACTTCTCCAAAAGTTGCTCAAAAGTTAAATTCAAACATATTTCAAATTCGTTTAAATATTTTAAGTCAAATTTAGAGCTAGTCCAATTCGGGTTGTACAAAAGTGATGTTTTGGTCCTGGAACAGCTTTTGTGAGTGCATCTGCTACCATATACTTCGTAGAAACATATTCGATGTTAATTAGCGATGATGCTAAGCACTTGCGAACATAATGATATCGTTTATCGATGTGTTTTGCTCGGGAAGTGTAGGTATCATTTTGTGCCAAGCAAATTGCTGACTTGTTATCGCAATTGACGATAATTGGCTGTTTGAAACTTATTCCTAGCTCTCGCCCGAACTTTGTAAGCCATGTCGCTTCTTGAGCTGCTTCTGTTAGTGCCATGTACTCGGCTTCACAGGTTGATAGAGCCACAGTATGCTGACGATGACTTCTCCAGGAAATAGCTGCGTCACACATGTTAAAAACATAGCCCGTACATGATTTTCTGCTGTCGACATCGCTTGCCCAGTCCGCATCAGTATAGCCGATTATATCGGTGTTTCCGTTACTGCAAAACTTTAATTTATAATTAATAGTAGATTTCAAGTACCTCATGATTCGTTTCACTGCACTCCAATGTGCAGCTCCGTAGCAGTTGTCTTATCTGCTTACGTCTCCTACGGCGAAGGCGATATCTGGCCGAGTCCCTTGCACGAGATAGAGTAAAGAACCAACAGCAGCTTTATAAGGAATTTTCACTATTGCTTCCTTTTCTTCTTCAGGTTTTTGCGACATATGCTTCGATAAACGTTGATTTGGATCCGAGGGAGTTGATATGCCATTACAATTTGACATATTGAACCTTTCCAAAATTTCTTTGGTATACTGCTCCTGATCTAAATAATAGTCCCCATTTGACTCATCGTATGTAACTCGAAGACCGATACAGCTTTTTACACGCCCTAAGTCTTTCATTTTTAATTTTTCACAAAGATAATTCTTTAGTTTTAGTTTTTCTGACTCATTTTTCCATAGTATTAACAAATCGTCAACGTAAACGGCGACAATTAAAGAAGGCACACCAAACGACTTTTTAATGTAAACACAAGGATCAGTTTCGGAACGAACCAGTCCAAAAATTTTTAAAGTATCATCTAGTTTGAGATTCCATTGACGGCTACTTTGTTTAAGGCCATACATGGCTTTATTTAACTTACACACACGCGATGTACCGTCACTTGCTCCTTCAGGTTGATACACAAAAATATCTTCATTTAAGTTTCCTTGGAGGAAAGCAGTAATGGCATCCATTTGATCAATCTTGAATCTATATTTAGCAGCAATTGCTATTAGTAAACGAATCGAATTATATCTAATGACTGGTGAAAACGTTTCCGTGTAGTCAATTCCATACATCTGAGAACAGCCTTTGGCTACTAGTCGAGCTTTAAAACGTAATATTTTTTCATTTTCGTCGCGCTTTGTCTTTAACACCCATTTTGTTTTCGGCGCTTTTCGCCCTGACGGAAGATTCACCAAATCCCAAGTTTTATTTTCTGCAAATGAGTTGAGCTCGTTTTCCATGGCTTCCTGCCACTGAAGTTTGTATTGACTGTTCATTGCTTCGTCTAAATTAGTCGGATCGGAGTTTTCAGTAACTAATAAAGATACGAAATTTACATTATTTTGATCACGTATTCGCTCTAATCGACGCAAAATTTCTGAAAGAACACTTTCATCGGGAATATAATCAGGATCATTTTCCTCATTATCAGCGAATGATAGCGATTTTTCCGCTCCGAGTGAAGGCGACTGCACCGAAGGTGAAGGCTGATCAATTGAATTTAAGCTACTCTGCAATTCAGTTATTTGATTTCCCAATGAAATTGAATCGCATTTAAGTGTCTCTTTTTCGGGATTGAGATTTTGATTGCTTTCATACACTTTTGTATAGCTAACATCTTCCATTATTATGACATCTCTACTTTTTGAGATCTTCCCAGTATCCAGATCAATTTGTCGAAAAGCTTTTGTGTCATCACAGTATCCCATAAACAGCATCCTTTTTGATTTTGGATCCCATTTTTTCCGTAGTTGAGCTGGTATATGCATCATAGTTGGTGAACCGAATATTTTTAAATGACTCAAGTCTACAGGAGTATTTGTCCACAAAAATTCCGGCTGCTTTCCTGTTGCCGATGTATAGGATCGATTTATTAAATATACTGCTGTATTGACAGCTTCAGCCCAAAATTTTGTCTCTAAACCAGCATCAAAAAGTAAACACTTTGCGCGTTCAATGATAGTCCGATTCATTCTCTCCGCTACACCATTTTGGTGGGGTGTATATGGCATCGAAGTTTCATGCCGTATTCCACATTTTTCAAACAACTATTTGAATCTACTGTTTATATATTCGGTGCCATTATCTGAACGAACTGTTTTAATCGAATGATTAACTTGGTTTTCTACTAGAGCTTTAAATATTAAAAACTTCTTAAACGCTTCATCTTTCGTCTTTAGAAAATAAACGAAAACTTTTCTCGTGTAATCATCGAAATATTTGGCACCACCAATCGAAGGCGTTTGCATATACCCGCAAATATCAGTGTGAATTAGTTCTAATGGTCGCGATGTTTTAGTTTCACTTAAAGGGAAAGGAAATCGAGTTTGTTTCGCACGAATACATACTTCACAAAACGGCATTGAACTCAATTTGTCTTGTCTATTTTCCGAAGATCACTAAAGTTTAAATGTCCAAGTCTCCTATGCCATGTAAGAAAATCATTATTTTTATTTGCGAGAAGAGCTAATGTTTCAGTTTTTTGCAATTTATATGTACCATTAATTAATTTAGCTGTAGCAATTAATTGACTTCGCTTGTTGAAGATCTTACAACCGATTTCGTTGAAAACCACACGATTGCCGTTTTGAACTATTTTTGCCACGGACAAGAGATTAGCTGACAATTTCGGTACACACAAAACATCATATACTTCCACTAAATTTCCATTAATATTTAAAGTCAAGTCACCAACGCAATCTACTTTCTACGCAATGTAGCGTTATTAGCTGCAGTTATTTCATTAACTGTGGCAGCTCGCTTATTTAGTAGATGATTTGAATATGGAGTCATGTGCTGAGTTGCACCACTATCTACATACCAGTCTTTGTATGCGTAAGTTCGAGAAAGAAATACAGCACTAAATGCATTTTTCTCCGGATTTGAATTATTTTTTTCCTTTTTCCAACATTTGTTTGTGCTTTGATTAGTTTTGTTACATATTTTGCAATGTTTAACCGGTTTTTTAAAATTTTTACTGTTAGACAAAAACGCGTTTGCTATGTTTTTGGAGCTATGATTTACTTCGATTAGTCGAGTTTTAATAGAATCACTATTAATATTAATACCAGAACTTTCCATGCTCATGATAAATGTTTTGTAATCTTCGGTAAGACCGGCCAATAAAAAGCACCCGATCCACTCATCATTTATAGGAAAACCTATACTGGCAAGCTTATTTGATGTACCAATGATTTCACTAATGTAAGAATCCATTGAAGAAAAATTTTCTAATTCACTTGTAATTAGAGTACGAATTAACGTTATTTTTCTGCTTAGACCTTTGTCTTCGTACATGGACTTAAGTTTTTGCCATATTTCAAAAGCCGAACCGCACTTTTCAATATGCACATATAGGTCGGGATTGATTGTTAGCACCATTAACGCTCTGACATTTTTTAATTTAGCCTCCGCTTGTTCAAGAGTTTCACTCGCATCACCCGTATCACTTTTAGCTAGACACTTTTCTAAATTATTTAGTTCGAAAATTGCACGGATCGCGAACGATCAAGTTTGAAAGTTTTCCGAGCCTTTCAGCTTCTCGATGGAAGCTATGTCTTTCAAACTCATGGCTAATTAATTAAGTTGTAAAAAAACAACTAAGCTCCCTGCTGAAGATTTTTGATTTAAGATAAGAAAACAATATTATTATATTATTAATTTGATACTTAGCTACAGCGTTTCTCTGGGCCCATAACCTGTTGCAGATACCCAATTAAGACGTCCGTATTGTTATACGATCAAACAGCAAAAGAGAACGATTTATTCAAGTTATAATCCAACGGAACAATATTTAAGAAAAACAAGTTTTACAAACAAGTTGAATTAGTGTATAAACATAGTTATAGTATATAAACGGTTATTTCATTTCAACAGATAAATATTAGCTCTGATAAACTCTGAAAGAAAATTATATTGGCAATGTTCCAAGAAACAATCAACAATAAAACAGTTATTTTTTAGCAAAACAAAAAATCTATCGAAGTTTAAAATGTCCCGTGTTTACTGTAGCCTAGCAGGGAGTTGAATGCATATTATTGAAGCACCTTTTGTCGACCAATTGCCATTTAACTTGGAGTGTAATCTAAAATACGGGGCATTTCACGTGAAGCGGACAACGAAAAAAAGTCCAGGTTCCGGATTTCGTTCATATTATGCATAATGGTACTTCTAGAGGAAATGAACGTGGATGCACAATTTTTTTCTTCTATGAGTTTCAGTTGCCGAGTTATGGGCTTCTGAAGAATTGAAGAAGCTGATGAAGGGTTTTTTGGAAGCCGATTTTGAGATTGAAAAAAAAAAATATTAAAAACATTAAACATATTGATTGGTATAGAAAATCAGCTGTTCTTTTTAATGTTAAAATTAGATTAGGAAAAAAAATGTTTTTCCTGTGTAAAACCGCAAGTAACCATTTCAACTCGTTATTTGAGTAACTTGGACCAGGTTACTTTTTTTACTTTTGTAGCAAAACAAAGCTTAAACTATACTTGTTTTATCATAAAAATTTTAGAATGGAATGGCAAGTAGTTTGAGAGGTAGGTGAATTTTAGTACATATAAGTCGTATGAAGCGTGGTACCCATAGTTTGATTAGGATAGCTAGTGAGTATGAAAACAAAACATTTTCTCTCTATTAATAAAAAAAGTTTTGGAAATTTGGTCGGATTATATTTTTATTTTAGAATGTCGTACGGAAGAGAAAATTATAAAGAACATCGTTTTTGAGGAAGCGTTATGAGAAGGAAAGGAAAATGAGACCCGCAGAACTTGATCATCCATTTTTTTTTTTGTTAAACGACGTTGAAATATTTGTCGAGGTTTGGATGAAACATTTTCTACAGATCTAAGTAAACAAAAAAATTGATCTCTGCAACTGTGAACTTTTATTGATTTTCGCACGGCTTTAGTACATACGTCCAGAAAAATGTACAATTTAAAATCGTAAATGGTCTGGGGGTTGGTGAGCGAAGCGAGCAGCGGGCGAAGCCCCCCTAGTTAGTATAATTATTGCTATATCGTTAAAATATTATATATATAATTAATATAGTTAAAATATAGCTATATATTTTCAATATTAAAAGTTGCTAATGCTAATTTATTTAATAAAAAAACAAACTTGTTTATGGAAAAATGAATTTATTCCACAGTTTTTACAATTACATATATGATTCACTTACATATAGAGGTTAAAATATAAAACAATTGCTAATGCTTATTTACTAAATGAAACAAAAATGATTTATGGAAAACCTTTTCTAACTTGAACTCATATAACTTGGACCAGTTTAATTTTTTTTTATTTTTGTAACAAGACAAAGCTAAAACTATACTTATTTGATGTTAGAAATTTTAGAATGGGATGGCGAGTAGTTTGGGAGGTAGATGAATTTGAATACATTCAAGTCGCATGGGGCATGGTCCCAGACCTTGCTTCGGACAGCTAGTTGGCTCAAAAACAAATATTGATGTCGAAATGTTGCGGTACCACAGCTAAAAACACTGGTAAACACCACCTCTCGGCAGCACCGCACTCGGCAAGACCGCTACCAACAACATCGCATCTGGTAACGTAGCTACAACAGCCATCAGTACCCGCGCAATTAGTGCGAAGGGATGATCACGAGACGCCTTCTTTGCCTGCCCTCGAGCGACGATTAGGTCGAAAGCAAAGTATATGTAGTCTGCCGTAATACTATATTCTGTATACAAATAGTTTTTATATCACACTTAAAATACATACTTAAATTGTGTTCATACTTAACCGACTACCCAAAGTAACTAGGGAAATGCCATTAGTGGCGCCATTTTTTAGTTGAAAAAGGTATTATTTTTTCATAAAAGCCATATAATACAAAGAGGTCAAAGCTATTTAAAAGAAAGGGATGGAAGTGTGATGAAAAAGCCATTTCGAATTTTTTGAAGTTACTACGTGGATAAGTTGAATTGTGTGTATTATGTCTCCTTGCGGCTACCAATGTTTCAATCCTTTCGACTTGAGATTTCATCGGAAGGTTAAAGACCTAAGAAAAATTCCAAAAAAATACCAGAGAAGTGGAGATATTCTTCTGATATGTACGTGTGTGGAAGCTGCAGGAAAAAACTGACCGTGGAAATACCTGCAAATTTTCAGCGATTTTGCCAGTCATCAACTGATTTGTCTTCGTACTCCCCGGGTTTACCATTCATTCCTGAAGAGAAGTATAAACATAGTTCAACGCATACTGATTCAGCAATATACGACCAAGATATTCTGACCCAGTTAAAAGAAAAATTTAACGATCTGTCTACATCTACGGCTTTGAAAACTACGATACTGACTATAACACCTAAGTCATGGACCGAAAACAGACTTGCAGAAGAATTCGGAACATCCAGGCGGCAAGCGAGAAAAGCAAAGTAACTTGTGGATCAGTTTGGTATATTAAAATCTCCAAATCCACGAGGTGGCTGTAAGCTAGCAGTTGAAACTATGAACTTAGTAAAGCGCTTTTATCTGCGAGAAGACATTAGTCAAATAATGCCCGGTAAAAAGGATTGTGTATCTATTAAGTTAGATGACGGAAAAAGAACGCAAATCCAAAAACAGCTTTTAATGTGTGATATTGACGAGCTATACCAAAGGTTTAAAAGTGAATATCCGGATATCAAAGTCGGCCTAGCAAAATTTTTCACTTTGAGACCCAAACAATGTATCCTCGCTGGTGACTCTGGAACACATATGGTCTGTGTATGTATATATCACCAAAATGTGAAATTAATGATGAGTGGAGGAGACATTGACAATCTCACATCTGGAACTTTCTACTTATAAGGATTGCCTTCGCAAAATGATGTGTCCCAATCCTACACCGATATGTCATTTAACAATTTCAACAAAAACCCCAAATGAAAGTTGCAAATCTTGTCCTGGCGTAAGTGCAATTCGTGATCATTTGAAAATGATATTTGATGACAATCAAGAGACAACCATTCTGTTCGAAAAATGGGTTTGTTCAGACAGATTTACCATTTCTACTCATCTGCTTGCATCCGATAATTTTGTAGACAGCTTTTGTCACGCGTTGGATGCCTTGAAACCCCATGCTTATATTGCAGAGCAGCAGGCTCATTATTTTAAAAATCTAAAAGAAAATATAAACGAAGGGGAAATTTTAGTACAATGCGATTTTGCTGAGAATTATAGTTTTGTTGTACAAGATGCTGCTTAAGCTTTTCATTGGAATAACGACCAGGCAACACTTTTGACATCAGCCTATTATTATCAAGTTGGAAGTAAAATAGAACACGGTAGTATTTTTATGATTTCAGATGATATGAAACATGATACAGCAACCTTCTATGCTTTCCAGAAAACCCTTCACAAACATCTGTCTGAAGAAACAATAGCTGTGTCAAAAATTATATACATAACAGATGGGGCCCCACAACATTTTAAAAATAGATTTAATTTCGTGAATCTATTTTATTATAAAGCTGATTTCAAGACAGAAGCTGAACTTCATTTTCACGCGACTTCGCATGGAAAAGGCCCATGTGATAGTCTCGGTGGTAATTTGAAATGGCTGGCAGCACGTTCGAGTTTGCAATTACCTCCTAGTAAAGCTATTACTACACTCTTACGTTTGTTTCATTGGGCAAAGTCGGCTTTATCCCTAACAGCCACTTACGATTGCTCATCAGAGGAACTACAACGCCAGATTATATTTTTAAAACCACGGTTTGATTCCTCTATTACTATTCCCGGGACTAAGAAATGTAACTGTTTTATTCCAGTTACTGAAGGTTTTCTTATAAAAAGAACAAGTTTAAGTAATGAGTGTCAAATTGTAAAAATTGTGATATAAATTCATATTTCCATAAATCATTTTTTTTCATTTAGTATATAAGCATTAGCAATTGTTTTATATTTTAGCCTCTATATGTAAGTGAAGCATATATGTAATTATAAAAACTGTGAAATAAATTCATTTTTCCATAAACAAGTTTGTTTTTTTATTAAATAAATTAGCATTAGCAACTTTAATATTGAAAATATATATAGCTATATTTTAACTATATTAATTATATATATAATATTTTAACGATATAGCAATAATTTTACTAAAAATGTTTTGTTTTCACACTCACTAGCTATCCTAATCAAGCTCCGGGTACCACGCTTCATACGACTTGTATGTACTAAAATTCACCTACCTCCCAAACTACTCGCCATCCTATTCTAAAAATGTTATGATAAAACAAGTATAGTTTAAGCTTTGTTTTGCTACAAAAATAAAAAAAATTAACCTGGTCCAAGTTACTCAAATAACGAGTTGAAATGGTTACTTGCGGTTTTACACAGGAAAAAAATTTTTTTTCCTAATCTAATTTTAAAATTAAAAAGAACAGCTGATTTTCTATACCAATCAATATGTTTAATGTTTTTAATATCTTTTTTTCAATCTCAAAATCGGCTTCCGAAAAACCCTTCATCAGCTTCTTTAATTCTTCAGAAGCCCATAACTCGGCAACTGAAACTCATAGAAGAAAAAAATGGTGCATCCACGTTCATATCCTCTAGAAGTACCATTATGCATAATATGAACGAAATTCGGAACCTGGATTTTTTTTCGTAGTCCGCTTCACGTGAAATGCCCCATACAAAAAAAAACATTCCATGTTAATAACATATTTATCGATTCATCAATCTACTTACCTTTGGATATGACCTTTGAACAGGTTCCAGCTGCTCCAGCTTTCAGGGGCTGCTATTTACGCATGCATCAGGATTTGAAAGTGGAAGTGGAACTGGGATGCCGTTGATAATTCCGTGTACAACTGTTTTCACAACTGGTGCGTCTTCGGCTACGGAACGATGGAAATTGAAATTTATAATGAATATATGAATTCCTGAAGCTTTAAATCAACCTTACACGGCAAGAAATCAATTAAAATTGTAGCAAATACAGAAAGATTAAGACATATCACATCCAATTACGTTAACTTTGCTAAATTTGCCTTTTTCGAACCTGAAATTAATTGGAAAAAAGGATTTTATAGTATAAATGATTCTGTGTATGCATGATTGTAATCTTTGCCTTACATTTGGTTCATAATCATGATTACAGTCGATACTTGAAAAACAGGTTATCGTACTTTGATTACAAGAACAATATATGCTTCAAAATAGAGTGGCTACGGTATGGCAAACTAAATTTGAATAGAAATGAAAAACAGATTTAGACATTGTTAGAAACATTCTTCGGTCTTTCCAATTGAACTTGAACATTTTTCCAGGAGGGTTTTTATACGAATTCATGCTTATCATCATAGTCAAATAAATAATGAGTTTATTGTGTTTGGCCATCGAAATAATTCAGCATTATACTATGACTTACACTGAGCTCGCAGAAAACTCATGACAACAAATTTGCCAGTGATTGATCTTCATGCACAATAAGCAAAATTATATAGATAAAATTTCAACTACGGTAAATGGTTTTCGGCACACAACAGTATAACCGGAGCACTTTCACGACACTTATCCGAAATATCGTTTGATATATAATAATTTGAAGATTTTTAAAGTGGTATAAATCCTACGTACTACAATCGGCAATTATTATAAATTAAACATAGCACTTTCACGACACTTTTCCAAAATATATTTTACGCGACAAAACGAAGATAATAGTACAAATAGATCAATAGATTCTTTCCCCGATTTAACTGAACAGCACCATTCACTTTATTATTTGTCAAAGAAATGTCAATGCAATTGTCATCGAGCAATTGCCAACAAATCTTAATCCCGAGAGGACTACACCATTTTAAAAAGTAGCTTAATACCGGTCAGATTGCAAGTCGCGACAGGCCTTTTATATGAAGGCCATGGCATAGCGTAAGAAGTTAGTTCCTAACCAGCGTACCAACTCCGTATATGTATACGGACCAAAAGTCCAGTGATTTAACCTGAGACACAGCGTAAGAAGTTAGTTCCTAACCAGCGTACCAACTCCGTATATGTATACGGCCATGGCCGTCATATAGAAGGCCGGTCGCAAAAGCAATTAACGTGCAAGATGGCGGACCTAATGTACCTTTTCTCGACCAGTCCGCACAGTGAAGTTTTTCTATGGGCTGCTAAAGAGAATCACGAGATCCACCTACAGGAGATATGAGGAAGCTCATACGTCAAATCCATCGAGCGAGTAAACAAGGTAAACATCAAAGGTAATTTACAATGAATAACTTTTTCACAAATCTAATCAACATTTATTTGTATTAACAGGCAGGAGAACTAGGAATGTGAGGAGGACTCACTTATTGGTAAGTATATTAAAGAAGAAATTGGATCGAAAACTTAATAAATACAACGCGTTCAATGAGGAAGTGTATTACATATGCGTACTTCACAACCGATTAAATTCTTTGGTCACAACTTAATTTTATAAATCAAGATATCTACAGACCTACCACTATCCGTACCTTAAATTCAAAACACCTTTTCTTATTTCTACGCCCACATTGGAATTATATTGAATGACGTTATTAATAGATGGGTAATTCCATAGAAAACCGACAAATTTTCAGAAAATTTTTGAACTCACCTCCTTGGAATTTGGAAATATTTTGTTATTCAGAAGGGCTGGTGAGTTTATTATCGAAAGTGAATTATTTTTGGAAA
Source organism: Nemotelus nigrinus (assembly GCA_947369275.1). NCBI lineage: Eukaryota > Metazoa > Arthropoda > Insecta > Diptera > Stratiomyidae > Nemotelus > Nemotelus nigrinus. The sequence goes on from OX376372.1 coordinate 171,983,739, forward strand.
ATATGACATATTTGCGAAAATATGGCCTCTTAAAGTTTTTGAGAAACGTCGGTTCGTGTTACATTCAAAAAATTGAATAATATCTTCGACTTTACGCAGAGTCTTCAAATATAGCTTGTTGGAAAGGATAAGGTGCAGTTATTTTTGAAAAAATAGTGCAAGAAACATCCTGGCCAAAAGGATAAAAAGGATCATTACATGGTCTTTTATCCTTGAATATTTCAAAATGCACACCTTCGATTTTTTTAATTTTTTTTATATATTGTAAACAGTAATATTAACTACAAATGTGCAAAATTTTAAAGTGGAGCTCGTAAAAGTACAGTCATAAAATTTTTTTAAAGGAGTGGAATACTATAACCGCTTAAGAAAATTTATAGAAAATGGGACCAAAACAAGGTAAAACTTACAAAATATGGTACGAAAGAATTTTGTGTTTTAAAAATAGATTTAAAAACTGTTTTGCAATGTAGATTCTAATCTAGTTTCTAACGTAGAACGTTTTATACAATTTTTAGATTCTAATCTAGTTTCTAACGTAGAACGTTTTAGATTTTATTAGATTTTATACAATTTTTTGAATGCAACACGGATCGACATTTCTCAAAATCTTCAAGAGGCAGTATTACCGCAAATATTAGATAATTTTCAAAAAAAAATATTGGTGCACATAACTCAACTACTCAACTCACAGTGCAAATTTCATTGTTATCTGACGATCAAAGACCGTTGATCGATTTTCCGTGGAATGACTCATATTTTTAATTCGCGTCCGAATCAATTACTGTATTAGCTATTCAAGTTATTTCTCCCTACTCACTCCTCTGAGTTCAAGCATGGCTGGGATAGCCATAACTTTATCAAATGGGAAATCTGACAGTAAGTCAAGAGAATGCTAAACATATGCTAAACATATAACAAACTATAATTTACGTATTTATTATTATACTTGCAGGATATCAAAAACTGATTAATTCTACATAAGTAACAACTGACACTGGCGAGATAAGTAGAACAAATACTACTACCATAAATCTAATCAATTTTTTTTTTCAGATATGCCTCGAGTTTGTTCGATTGTCTCGTGTCCTGGAGTGGGTGGGCACCTCTTTAGTTTCCCGAAAGATGCGGCCCAGTGCCAACGCTGGATTGAGGCAACCAAAGGAATGCTGAAAGAAGACCGAACGAACGCCGCCAAAACGAAATTCATCTGCGCTGGACATTTCAAAGAAAGCGAAATAAAAATCTACGATGCGATTGGAGAGGGTACTGGTAAATATAAGCCTAATATTGATATTAGTTTCAAATAAACAATAGGTGAAAGCAGTAAAATATGCAATCCATGTTTATTTGAATCTAATTTCATCAATATTAAATTTAACTTGAATCTAAGAGTGTTTAGCGAATAAGTTTATGTGTTTAGAAGTAAGATCTCACGTCGAGCGACGAAAATGGGGACTCTCGCTGAATGCGACGCCGACGCTGTTTCCAGCGCAGGCTCTTAGAAAGGAAGTTACCATTATGCAGTCCATTATTCCACCTACAATAGAGTGTTTTTCATCATTGACTGATATTTTGAACAAGAAAGATATTTTTGCTCAAAATAACTGGTCAGTGATGGAGGATGAAACTGCTGTCCATCTGTTTAAAGTCAAAATGTTAAAAAAATAAAATCGACGAGTAATTGGAGAAGGAGTTTATTAATAATATAATGACAATAGAAAAATATAATAAAAGCGAATTATAAGGTTTGGTAATTATGTCTTCAACAAATCATGATTTATGATTGTAACAAATCATCTATAGCGAGGGGGTAATGACGAGCGACTTCCGAAAGAAACGCTTCGAAACGTTCAGAATATGAAAAGGCGCGTTTAAATAGGAATTCAGCAATATATAAATGGTAGTGATGGCGAATCACCCCGTACTTAGGTATGTTATCATGAAGATCCCGCCATAATCTCTCAATATTCTGAGTGTGAGCTCGTGTTATAGGACCCACGAAATTTACACTGTGGTTGACCGTTAGGTGGAACCAACCGTGTTTCCGAAGATTCCGGTAGCCTGGCCAAGAGTCCGACATAATCGTTGTACCAGGAAGAATGTGTTCTTGAATGAGTCTGATGAGAGTACGGTGAGAGCGATTGGGCACGGGCACCATGAAACACTCCTTGGTGACGGTGTCAATCCCTCCAAAAATCCAGTCCCCTCCGAGCAACCGACCACGACCGTATTTACGGTGGCCGCCAATCTTGGTCTCATCGATGTGGACGGTGTGATTAGGGCCACCGATTCGGTGAGATGTACGTTTTACCCATTTAAGACAGATCTAAGAGAGAGAGAGAGAGAGAGAGAGAGAGAGAGAGTTAAGATATGATGTCGAAAAATGTTAAAAGTAAGAATAATATAGTAAATAAGTCAAGATAATAGAGTAAAAAGTAATAAAATACCTTGCGGGAACGCGTTATCCATTTGTTTGCAGCTCGATCGTGTATGCCAAGGTCTTCCATGATCTTCTTCTGATGTGGTGGGCGATGGCTCAAGAAGATAAAGATAAGTTGACAAAGTGTAGGGAGCGCCAAACGAGTGCCATTGAACCATGAGCCACGTAGAGCAGATAGCCACTCATTACACCAAACTCGCCGTATTTTCTGTCGTCGGTGGCGGATCATTTGAGAAGATGTGCAATATAATTGCAGACATTCGCGTGAAAATTTCATCAATGAACCGCACTCGCGACAAATCAATTCGGAGCGTAACACTGATAAATCAGCCAAAAACTTGATCAAACTATCGTTATCTTCGAGCAAACGATAAAAATCGCGGGATTTCATGGTAAAAATTATAAGAAGTTAACGAAATGAGGTGTTAACACAGTAAATAAATCAGAGCAACTGACGTGAAAAGTGACGAAAGGTGATCGATACAGTCACAAAATAAGGAATTCCAGGAAGAGTCAAGGGTGGGTATGCATGAGAAATGCAGAAAAAAATAAATCGAAGCGATACAAATGAGTGTTGTACGCATTAGTAAAATGTAAACAGTGATCGACTGTGTTTACAAATGTGCGGAATGCCTGACAATGCATGGTAAAGACATGTTAGAAGATGAAGAATGAGAAAATCATCAATTTTTAACACAAAAAAAAAAATTGTAAGAGGCGCGAGCGCGCTTAAGAAATTACATCAGCGTGCTCAGAATAGCCCCAAAAAAGACATATTCCAAGGTCACCCCCCTCCGCGAGTTGTAAGCTAAAAGACATAATTACCGAATATTGTAATGATGAAAACCGGGCAAAAATTGAGTTTTTTCGAGATCAAATGATCTTATTTACCTTAAAAAGACCACAGTATTCGTGCATTACGATGACATTTGCTGGAATGGTACAGGTATATTTTACCTTTCCCGCCGCATATTTGTATATACTCGATTACAATGTATTGACTTTACCTGGACCTACATTTTTGAAAGCCATTTCAAAACCTGATGTTCACATCGGAGTCTTGGAGGAATGTCTTAAACGCAGATTTACTGAGCTTCATTTTAAAGATAAATATATAAATATATTAATAGACGAAATTTACGTGAAGCCACAAGTGTCCTATAAAGGCAATAAAATCCAAGGCTTCGCTGCAAACTCCTCTTCAGTCACACTAGCGAGTACCGTTCAAGTATTTATGCTTACTTCTCATTTATCTCGAACGAAAGAAGTGATTGGTATTTTTCCCGCAAAAAAATTAACCGCAACCGATTTACATACATACGCGTTAACAGTGATGCAGGTCTTAAATAATTTAAATTTTGAAATTGTTTCTATTGTTTCCGACAACAACAGAGTTAACGTAAATTTATTTAAACTGTTATCGGGGAGCAACATTGTCCAGCCCTTTATTATTTCACCTTTTGACTCGAATAAAAAAATTTTCTTTATGTTCGATACGGTCCATCTGTTGAAGAGCATTCGAAACAATTGGATTAACTCCATCCCGAAGATGTTTTGCTTTCCAAGTTTCAACGGTGACGATGAAATTTTTACGGCCCGATTTAACGATTTGATACTCGTTTACAATAAAGAGAAAAATTCAACTGTTAAGCTAGCACCTAGTTTGTCGTTGAAATCTCTGTATCCAACATCATTTGAACGTCAATCCGTTCCTTTGGCATTAAGCATATTCGATGAGAAAACAATAGAAGCGGTTAGAATTTTCGAAAATCGACTAGGTCAAGAGTCGGAAGGTACGGTTGAATTTTTGTCTATCATTCGTAAGTGGTGGATAATCGTAAATTGTAAACATCCCGGAAGAGGTCATCGTATCCGTGAACCACTTGCTTTGCCAGTATCCTCTACGGATCAAGATAACATTAAATATTTAAAGCAATTTTCGTCTTGGTTAAAATCTTGGGACAGCTCTACTTCAGTCGAAAGTTTATCCAGATTCAAGGGAAAACTAACCACTCAAACAAAGGCAGCAATTAGTTTAACAACAACGTCATTAATTTTGGTTTCAGAGTATTTGCTGAGCCAATGTAATTTTTCTTTTGTTCTGCTTGGTAAATTTCAAACGGATCCACTAGAACTTAGATTTTCTCAGTGTCGACAAATGAGTGGGTCAAATTATAATATTTCAGTTCAACAAATTTTAGAGTCTGAGAAAAAAATTAAAATCACATCTTTTTTAAAATTGCACTCCAGTCAAAAGGGCATAATTAACCTTAGAGATATTAATGTTAGCGTTGATGACGGCAACCGGAAAGAAATTTTATGTGATACGGAAATTGTAGATGGAATAATTGACAATAGTTTTAATGTAGACATAAGCGTAGATTGTAAAAATAGTTTAATTTATGTTGCAGGCTACGTGGCTCGTAAAATTATAGCAGCAAATAAATGCCAAATATGTTACGCTGTTTTCAATTTTGACAAAGATATGGAAATCGATGCCGATGAAAATTTTTCTTACATGTCAAACTTAAACCGCGGGGATTGAAATACCCGTCTGAAGTAACTATAAGCATGTCATACATGTCTTACCAAATATTTCAGACGGTTATATCAAATGAATTCGAATCCTATTTTTTGCAACAATTAGACCATAAAAGCTTTATTATGCATTTGATAAATAAAAAATTAGAGTTTTATGACTGCGAAGCATATGAAATCTGTAGCACCAAATGGTCTACGTGCTTGCAAAAACTTTCATCGACATGGGCAAATATATTTTTAAAGAATTATTGTAAAGAAAAGAGTGACATATTTATAAGATCTCAAAAAAGGAAGCTTGCAACATTAAATTAATCTATACTGTTTGTCCTTAATCATTGTGAATTCAAATCTGTGATATTATTTTGGTGATATTTATTTTGTTTCGTAAAACCGTTATGCTTTACATTTTACAACATTACTTTTTACTTTTTACTAAGTTTTTAATTATGTTAACATGAATTTTTTACTTTTAATGGCACTTCTTAATATTTTGTTTTGTTATAGAAATATCGTTAAAGAATTATAATGAATATTGAAATTTTGTTTATTACATTATGCTTCGAAATAATAAATCTACTGTCTATTAATACTAAATATACTTGGTTTTTAATTAACCGTTATTGCAATTAGTATATTACATGAAAATATGCATTTTACTTTAATTTTGATAATACATGAAAATCACAAGCATCAAATAAAAAATATTGTACTTTGATAACATTTTTGCGTCATTCAATATTTCCATAAGAACTGATTGTGTTTGTTTCAGTCATCCTTCAAATATAGGTGGAAATGCTAATTTCCACACTCTATAAACTTATAATTTCTTGCACCTGGACATCTGCCTTGTCATGCGTCTAAAAAGGCGTAAATATGTAATAAATAATAAAATATCAAATAAAGACTTTTTATTGTTAGTTTTTATTTTCATTACGATTTTCAACCGGCTGTAATTGAACCAGCACGCGTTAAAACGTTTATATGAAATAAAACGCACACAGTAACAAGACTGTAAATTGAACTGAGTGCAATCAATTTAATGCATACTTTACAGCTATTGTTGAATAATTATTTATATTTCAGACATTGTTCCCGTTAGAAGCTAATTGTATTACAATATCTTGATATATATCTATATTTCGTGGGTTATCTGTCCTATTCTTCAATGTCTATCGAGCTGTCTAAGACTGATAGACACTTAGAAATAGAGCATGTAATTGTCAGGGACATATCGATATGCCAAGAAATTAAAATACATCTAACTTCTACAGGGAAAATAGGTTTTGATCTAAAAATACTTGGTTTCAAATGTTACAGAAAATTGAAACACATTAGACTAATTAAAGAATAGTCATTTAAACGGAATAACACCAAATAACGGTCAGTATTTCTTCCTAAATTATGCTGAAAAATCTAAATGCTGAACCGACTGTTGAAAATTGAACCGCAAGAACAAATATATGTTGATAACGCTTCCTTCTTGTTTGAAGCCTTCTTTTTGCTAATGTACCGAGCCGTTCATCGTTGAATCGTAAAAAGTTTTGAAAATAATTCACTTCATTTAATATATTATAATACGTTAATTAGAACACGAAATTTAGGTTTAACAATTTAATTTATTGCGACTTTCAATCTACACAATGATCTATATATCTCGTTGTCTAAAAAAAGACTGACTGTCACCATCCACATCGATCCACACACACAATGGCGTAGCCCACTTCACTGTGGACTTGACTCGTGTGGTACTCGCTCTGGATAATGGTACAGTCACAGTGGCGTTCGCAGTGGTGTTCGTAGTGGAGGCAGATTCTGTACTACAACTCGTCCAACCTGACGACTGATCGTCCTCGATCAGGGAAGCTTTAGGATTAAAGACCGCAGCTAAAGGATTTAGCATACTCTCCTCGTTTTCTGCTTCGAGATACTCCGGATCCCAGTCCTCTTCCTCGAGCCATTCCTCATCCTGGTATTCTTCCTCATCCTGGTATTCGTCAGTGTCTGGTGCTATTGGGAGATTATGATTTACTAGGGAATTAGTTTGCCATCTCCTCAACCTGCCCGCTTCAACTATACCATCATAAGGTAACTGTGATTGCTGACAATCTTCAATGTCTCTTATCACATACCTATCATTCTCCAGGACCTTGTGTATCATAAACGGACCACGGAACCTCGGGATTAGTTTTTTATTAGTTCCTACTGTCGTATCAACGTTTCTAAGGACTACGAAATCACCAACTTTGTATATTTTAGCAGGCCTACTGTGCTTCAAGAAGTACTCCAGGTTATATTGTTGAGACTTAGCTTGATTTTCTGCAGCGATGCTTCGTGTTTGATGCAAGGGTCTATCATCAGGGCCTACTTTGTCCTCCAGGTACTCATCTAGCTCACTAACTATACTACCTCTCTGGGACACTCCGAACAGCAGTTGACTTGGCGTAAATCCAGTAGCAGTACTTACGGAATTATTTATAGCGAATTTGACCTCAACTAATTTAGAAACCCAATCTGCATGGTTGATGCCTTCGGTTAACTTTCCCAACATACCTTTCAGGGTTCTATTAACTCGCTCTACTTGTCCATTGGCTTGCGGTGAGGCAGTAGCCACCTTAATGTGTTCGATATTATGACTCTGCATAAAGGCAGCAAATTCCAAAGAAGTAAAGCAGGTACCTCGATCTGAGATAATTCGTCTAGGTCTGCTATAGTAAATGAAATATTTTTCTAAGGCCGCAGTGACTTCCCGTGAACTAGTGCTATTGGTAGGATACAGTTTGACGTACTTCGTAAAAGCATCCACAACCACCAATATATGATTTCTCTTAGATTGAAGTGACGGTAATGGGCCAAAGTGGTCAAGGTGTACAGTATCAAAGGGCAGCGGTTTCTTTGGGATACTATGCAAATTGCGTTCAGAAGTGCTGGCAGCAGGCGAATACATAATGCATGGAATGCAATTACGAATAAATTCTTCAATTTTCTGTCGACCTCCGGGAAACCAATAATTGTGTTTGATCCTTTGCCACGTCTTTTCAACTCCTTGATGACCAATCAACTCGTGGGACTGCCTGATAACATGGGGCTCCATTGCCGATGGGACGTACAACAAAGGTTTTTTTCCTGTTTCTTTTCGAAAAACCATTCCATCTATTAGTTCATAGTTATCTACAGAAGTGGTATGAAGTTTAGTCTTAAGGGTTTTGACAGCGACGTCTTGAGTTTGGGCTATTTGCAACCTGTAGTCCACATCTTCATCTGTGACAATAGCGATAATAGGAGCCCGACTGAGTGCATCTACGTGTGGCATACAAGTACCTTTACGGTGTTGGATTGTGTAGTCGTAATTTTCCAACTCTAACGCCCAACGTGCGATTCTCGGATTCACTTGCTTTCTCATCAGTGTCTGAGTGAGAGAATAGCAATCAGTGATTATTCGAAATTTAATTCCCTCTAAATATACTCTGAAACGACGTAAGGCGTAGATAATAGATAGAGTTTCCAGTTCAAAACTGTGATAACGAGATTCTGGTCCTGTCGCTGTTCTCGAGTAATATGCGACTGGATGGAAACGTTTGTCTATCTGTTTTTGCATCAATATGGCCCCAAATCCAATAGAACTAGCATCAGTATGTAACTCGGTCTCATACAGCGGGTTATATATAGCTAGTATTGGGGATTCAACCAGAAGTTCTTGCAATTTCCGGAAAGCAGCACAGCAGACTTCTGAAAATTCATTACGTAACAAATACTGAAGGGGCTTCGCTATTCGTGAAAAGTTTGGCACAAAACGTCTAAAGTAAGAGAACAACCCTAAGGCGGATTGAACTTCCCTCGTGTTAGTGGGCATACTCAACCTTTTAATAGCGTTTACATGAGCGTTACTAGGCGGCAATTCCTCTGGCAGTTATTCGTTACCCCAAGAAATCTACTTCTGTATGACCGATTTGACATTTGGCAATATTCAATTCCAGGTTACGATATCGAATCCTCTCAAGGACTTTGGTCAGTAATAGTAAGTGTTCTTCAAACGTCTTAGTGGCCAACATAATGTCATCCATATAGATGACGATTTCTTTGTTTCCTATTAAGTCTACGAATACTTCATTAATGAACCGCTGAAAGACAGCAGGGGCGTTCTTTAACCCAAACGGCATTCTTACATACTCGTATTGACCGATGGGCGTTACGAATGAAGTATACTTTCGGGAAGTCTCAGCAACATGTACCTGGTGGAACCCGCTTTTTAGATCTAGGACTGAGAAAAATGGTTTTCCCTCCAAATACTCCAAGCAATCTTCTATCAGCGGCAATAGGTAATTGTCCCTTTTAGTGAGTTTATTTAAGCCTCTGTAATCAATACACATACGCGTCTGCCCATTTTTCTTCTTCACCAGTACGACAGCGGAGGCATAAGGAGAACTGCTTGGTCGGATGACGCCTTCAAGCAATAGTTCATCTGTAATCCTCTTAACTTCATCCTTTTCCCGCACCGATAATCTTCTCGGTGGACAGTGGAACGGAACATCTGAATTCAAGTGAATATGCATTACATAGTCCAACGGTTTTATTTCTACTTCCTGACGACAAACGTATTTCTGCTCAATAATGGACAAAAATTTATTCATTTCACTTTGAGAACGGTCCTTATTAATTTCGGGGAAACTTATAGGCTTATCAATTTCAATATTAAAAATGTCTGGTAGACTTACATCTGAAACGGTTGAGGCAGGCTGAGGTGGCAACGCTTTATAAATTTTTCCCTTACGTACTAAATCAAATCTTTCCAATATATTCAAAACACCCGTCTGAGCACAAAGGAAAACACCAGATTTTAATTCGACATACGACTTTATTTCTTCTAGCTTTGGTTTGGCATACGAAATTTTTTTCTTTATAAGGTGTATTTTATTCAAATCCAGAAAATCTCGGCCTAAGATTAAGTTATACACGGTACTGCAATTATTTATTACGTGTAATTTCATGATGGTAGCTTTTTTTCGATAACCTATGGTAGTTACAACTGTTCCACATACTTCGATTGAACTTCCTCCTAATCCTCGGAATGACGGCTTCTCTTCGGCTAACAATATGTTCTTCGGTACTAGCGCTCGATTTATAAAACTAACGGGGCTGCCGGTGTCGAATAATGAAAGACATGTGATAAGTCGTCGGGTTTCCCCGTGCTCAGACGCATTATTAAATGTGACACTTACCAAATTTGAGACGTCTAATCGGCTATCTTCATATTCGGCCTCGGGCATCGCACACATTGACTCGTTTGGCGTAGATGATAGTTGTGATTTCGTGGCTGCGGGATTCAACTGCAGTAGTTTTTTGGGATTCGGACATCGGTGCCGATCGTGTCCAACCTCCCAACAACGAAAACAACTTCCTGCAGGGCGCTTTCCATATGGGCATTTCGATTGATAGTGGCCCATTAAGGAACAATTAAAACATCGAACCTCTGTATCATCATTTGTAGTTTGTTTTGAAGTAAGCGTGGACACAGATTGTTGATTTGCTGACATCGAACGAGCATTAGGCATAATTCCACGATTAGCATTCGGCAGTGGTCCACTCCTAGAAGCAAATGAACGGGTCAAGTCCCATTGGGACCGAACAGCATTTAGATTCGGTCGAACAAACGAAGACCGCTGTTTTATTAGATTCCCATATCTATGGGCTCGTCGTTTGAAATCCTCCAAAGTAGTACTTCCTAGCAAGGGTGTCGAGTTGAAACCGCTACTCTGCAGTGTTTCAGTAATAATGTCAATGATCTCTTCCTCACTGACACTACAGGTTTTGGGGGCATTTTGCATCTTTAGGATGAAACGATGCAGCGATTCAGCTGCTTGATTCCATCTCATACTTCTGAGTTGGCGGTATACCTCTTCGATCGAGGTAACTATCTCAAACTCCCGAATTAATCCGCTTTTGAGATCATCGTACGTCCTAGCATGATTTAACCTCGCATATTCCTGGGCTGAACCGGTCAGCGACTTCCTCAGATAGATCAACTTTTTATAGTCCTCTAGTTCAATCAGCTGCAGCGTCTCTTCAAAGTCCGCGAAAAAGAACCGAACGGGCTGCTGGGCGCTCTCTCCCGAAAACACTGGTAACGCCGGTTGTATGTCGAGATACTCGATTCTTGGCGCAACAGCATACCTCTTGGCCTCTTCTTTTACTTCAGAAACATCAGTTAGGTGAGCTTCACCCTTATTCTTGCGAATAGCACCTGTATTCTTTGGTACGATCGCTTCATCGACTTTAGGAGTGAAATTTTCCTCCTTGGTTTCAGCGGCGGTGACCGAAACAGTAGCAACAGCGACTGGGACAGCAGTAGTAAGTGGGACAGCAGCAGCAGTAGATGAAGTGGCAGCAGATAAAGCAACAGCAGTAGCAGGCGGGGCAGCAGTGACGGCAGGATCATTGACAGCATCGGTGACATTCGAATCAGCAACGGCAGCAGTGGCGGTGGCGGCAGCAGTGACAGCATCAATAGCGGCAGCAGTGACAGCATTAATAGCGGCAGCATCAACAGCGACAGCAGTGGTGGCAACATTGGCATTCATCATTACCGCATTAATGGCGGCTTCAATGGCGGCACTTATGACAGCAACATCAACGACTCGAGCAGTGTTAACTGCATTCCCGACGTTGTTGACGAGCGGGGCATCCGGGGTGAAAGCGGTGTTGGTTTTCCTAGAAGCACTTATATCGGCTTCCTCATTATTGGCATCGGTTTTAACAGCGTCCCAGGCAGCCATCTTGGCCTTCTGCCAGACATCATTTTCGTCCTCTATTTCGAGAACCTTTCGTTGTAGTACGGCAAGTTCATGCCTCTTACTTAAAAGACGCGTACGGCGTTCTATTTCCGCGTCCTCCTCCTCCAATCTTTTCAATTCTTGGACCGAACCTTCATCCATCCACTTTCGGTCGTCCAGCTCCGAGTATGGCGACGAGCACTCCTTTCCTGAGAGCGGCGTCTCGCATTCGCGGACCTCGTGCATGGACGCGGCCTCTTCTATTCCTTCTTCATTTGTGGCTAATGCCACGATTTTCCTGCTCGTTTTCCTTGTAGACATTTTCTAGTCCAAACCCCACACCTGAGTTGTAATACGTTAATTAGAACACGAAATTTAGGTTTGACAATTTAATTTATTGCGACTTTCAATCTACACAATGATATATATATCTCGTTGTCTAAAAAAAGACTGACTGTCACCATCCACATCGATCCACACACACAATGGCGTAGCCCACTTCACTGTGGACTTGACTCGTGTGGTACTCGCTCTGGATAATGGTACAGTCACAGTGGCGTTCGCAGTGGTGTTCGTAGTGGAGGCAGATTCTGTACTACAACTCGTCCAACCTGACGACTGATCGTCCTCGATCAGGGAAGCTTTAGGATTAAAGACCGCAGCTAAAGGATTTAGCATACTCTCCTCGTTTTCTGCTTCGAGATACTCCGGATCCCAGTCCTCTTCCTCGAGCCATTCCTCATCCTGGTATTCTTCCTCATCCTGGTATTCGTCAGTGTCTGGTGCTATTGGGAGATTATGATTTACTAGGGAATTGAAGCGCTGATACCGGCGCCAGCAGTGGTATCAACGCACTGCGCTGATACCATGATCTTACATACGGCGCTGGTAGCATTGCGCTAATACCCTGACGCTATGATTCACTCAAAAAAACATGATTGAAAAAGCTTGTATGGAACGAGAGCAACCCACATTTTAACTTACTAATTTTCCGATATAAAATACCTAGGCTATAGTATGTACCCATTCAGGTATCTTTCCAAACGTGCGTACGCGTAGGTATATTGCTTTGCATCAAACAGACTTGAGATACGTATACTCAACTCATATCTTTGCGCCGCGCCGTAGCATAGCGCCAAGCCAAATGGTGTTGGCATTGCAAAGCGGCAGCGCCAACACCATTGATACCGAAGTGCGTTACTGCGCTACTGATGCCGACAAGCGATACCAGCGCAGTGGTATCATGGCTAATAGACAAGCGATGCCAGCGCAGTGGTATCGTGGCTAATGCTTCAACGCAATTGCGCGGCGCAGCTTGTACCCATTCAGGTATCTTTCCAAACGTGCGTACGCCTGACTTTTTGATAAGTGTAAATTAGACAAGTATTAACATCATTGCTTTAACATACCATAAAGGTATTATTTAGTTGTAGTATTGAAGCATAATGAAATTCTATTGCTCAAACAGACTTGAGGTAAGTATTCTCAACTCATATCTTTGCGCCGCGCCGTAGCATAGCGCCAAGCCAAATGGTGTTGGCATTGCAAAGCGGCAGCGCCAACACCATTGATACCGAAGTGCGTTACTGAGCTACTAATACCGAAATGCGGTACTGCGCTACTGATACCGACAATCGGTATCAGCGCAGTGGTATCATGGCTAGTGCTTCAACGCAATTGCGCGGCGCAGCGCTGCGTTACCCATGTCTAATCTATATATCTCATTGTCTAAAGAAAGACTGACTGTCACCATCCACATCGATCACACACACAATGACGTAGCCCACTTCACTGTGGACTTGACTCGTGTGGTACCCGCTCTGGACAATGCTACAGTCACAGTGGCGTTCGCAGTGGTGTTCGTAGTGGAGGCAGATTCTGTACTACAATATATATGTTATTACTTGCTGATCATCCCCATCATGTGAAATGGGTGCGATATATATAATCAATGCCATTTGAAACAAAAGTCGATTCGATTAAAATTGTTTCGTCGTTTTCAATACTCCATAGTCGACAAGTTAGTGGGCGGTGGAATAATTAGCATCTCAGCAGGTCGCGTCGTCGAGCTAAGGATGATTTTCTCTTTTTGTTCTGCTGCTTCTTTGGCATCTTCGAGTCGCAGATTTTCGATATTCGTATTGCTACTAACTTTAACAGTCTATGGATAAGAAAAGGAAAGGCGCATGGAGAAAATTGAACAGAAACAACAAAAAAAGTATTCATATAAATTGAATGCAGAAACTACCTCGTTCTTAGTTGGAATATGCTTTTCGTCCATCTTTCCTAGATCATCGGCTTTATCTTCGATCAAGGCGCTACGTCGATTAGTTCTTCAGTATTTTGCGATTTTGCGGTTTCGACTCCAAGCTCTTTGCCAGAACCTTTTCGATTTTATCCTCCGCTTCGAGATACTGTTCTTTAGTAAACAGCTCAATCAACTCATTGATCTGTTTGCCATCTAGTAACACACGATCGTCGCGAATTATTTCGATTTCTACATTAAGATGTAGAGTAAACATCGTGCAACTTATCCGAATTTTTTTTTTTTTTTTCACTTCGTGGTTCATTTATGAACCGGGGGTTGGCCTTGTCCTCTCGGCACCGGCCATCGGGTTCGACTTTTTTAAACTCGTGGTTGTGTTTTAATTTGGTTTTATAATTTAACGACGTATGACTGCTTTCATTCACTTATTGATTTCAGGATGTGGGTTTACTTGGAAAGGATAGGTTAACTTGGATGGGATAATATGAAGGATAGGAGTAAGTGTGTCAAATACTAATTAAAATCATCAACAATATTAACATAGTGTTTTTACCACACAATAGTTTTCAAAATATTAAATTTTTCAGACTTTTACTTCATCATAAATTTAACGACTAAGGCACTAGTCAATTGCATTTCAACTAAATTTGATATAAATACTTAAATTCAATAAAGGCTTATTTTTAATATACGAAATGAGAGTTTTTTTTTATCTTTTTATTTTTATAATATGTATGTATGCATATATGTATATATATCTTATACTTGTTTGATTTGTACTTCTTGATCTCAGACTTTTATTTTCCTTGTGCTTCAATGCCCTGCTATGAAATCCTGACAGTATCAGTTTTATCAAAAGCTATGTCTACAAAAACTAATCATTAATATATATGAGTCTCAACAAATGTTTATATGTCTATGTTACTTAAATCTAAAAATTCACGCAGTTCCTGCATAAATTGCCTTTTGTGCTCTATGAGTAATTTTTCTGTATCTGAATACATATTAAATAAATTAAACTTCTCCCTATGTTCAGCAAAGTGTTGACAACGGAAAATTTTGTGGTCAACAGTGTCAATTTCCCCGCAAAATTCACATTCCTCGCTATTTTTAATTTTTATTCTATGTAGTCTTTGGTTATTGTACGCTTCTTTGGTAAATAATCTATTAATAATCTTACTACTTCTGCTGCTGCATTTGAAATTTCTAAACCAGGTACACTTTCTGAATTCTAGACCTGCCTGGATCGACGGACATATTTCATAATTTCTAATTTTATTTCTAAATTCTGTTTGCCACTCCCTTTCTATGCTGTTTTTGATTGCCACCATAATGTCTTCCTGATTATTAGGTATTGACATTGGAGATCCTTTCAAGATAGCTTTCTTGGCCTCCTCATCTGCTAACTTCATTATAGCAATATCCCTGTGCCCTGGAACCCAGATAATCCTAACTGATATATTCTGGTGTTGATTTAGAATGGAAAAGATCATTTTGATAATAGGAGTCGAGGATGATCGTACATCCAGCTGTGCACATGCACAGTTGCTATTAGACAGTATTGTAACTTTATCCCATCCTAGTTCTATTGCTTTGTAGATTGCACTTAAAATTGCAGCTAGTTCAATAATTAAAATGCAGCTATCACTATTGATCATATATAGAAATCTTTCGGAATTAGATTCACAGACTATAGCACACCCCGCACCTAAATTAGATTTTGCTGCATCAACTGCCCAGATTTTAAAATTTATCGCCTTCTCCATACTTATTAACGATTCAAATTTATTGTTGAAATAGCAGTTGGGATGGAATTTGGTAAGTGATTCAAACACTCCTGCATGTTTGCATATGGCTTTTAGGTTATTAGGAGCTTCTACATAATATGTATCAGTTTGTTGTGAAAGATATTGACTGTATTTATTGAGAATAATGTTGTAATTAGATGCATTTGCTTCAGCAGCCATTGATAATATGTCAGGATCAAGATTCCTGGATTTCAGCAGTTCTGTCGTGGTGCCCCACAGAGCTCTATAAAAGGTTGGTATTTCATTGGCCAATGAAAAAGCAATGTAGTTACGTGTTTGTGCCGATACCCCCAGGCATCTCTTAATGATCTTGGATTTAACTGAATCTATTTTTTTGAAAAAAATATTTAGGTTCATTTAAGTTAGTAGTTATATGACTTTCTAGTTTGGCTCTGACAAAGGATTTATAAATAGTTTCTCTCTCCTCTGGGCTATTTCCTTCGTATTGGAAATCTTCCTATATTACACCAATTTATAAAAGTGGCGATAGACGTTCGGTTCAAAATTATAGAGGCATCGCCATTCTATCTGCTATTCCAAAGCTTTTTGAAAAAATCATCTACTGCAAACTTTCTCCTCTGGTCGACGCTCGACTGAACGAGCAGCAGCATGGATTTAGAAAAGGTCGTTCTACTACAACTAATCTTATGGTCCTTGTTTCTGATGTTTTATGCAAAAGGGAGAAAGGTGATCAAATTGACGCAGTCTATACAGATTTCAGCAAAGCATTCGACCGAGTTGACCACTGCGTTTTGATCCCCAAGCTGAAACAATTTGGAATTGCAGGACCTTTACTAAAGTGGCTTGGCTCCTACCTACACGACCGCTTGCAATTCGTGAAATTCCAGGGTCTAATTTCTAAGAAAGTTGACGTGAAATCTGGTGTATCTCAAGGAAGTCATCTTGGCCCTCTCCTTTTTAATATTTTTATATCTGATATATCGGAGGTTTTATCTGACATTCCCCATTTACTATATGCTGACGACCTCAAAATCTACCATGTCATCAGGACACCATCTGACGCCACCTTTTTTCAGTCTAAACTGAACTCTCTAGACCATTGGTGCTCCGCGAACAAGCTCCCTCTTAATATTGATAAATGCCGCGCAATCAGCTTCTCTCGCAAAACTGCACGCGTTCATTATACGTACCGCCTCAACGATAAGTCACTCAGCAGGGTTGACAACATATTAGATCTCGGTGTCACCCTGGATGAAAAGCTCCGCTTTAATCTTCATTACGATAGAGTGCTTTCCCGAGCAAGTAAACAACTTGGTTTCATTAAGCGACGGGCCAAAGAGTTTAAGAATCTCTGGGTTACTAAATCCTTGTATATTTCACTCGTGCGTCCTCTTCTTGAATATGCGTGCACTATCTGGAATCCGGCTTTTGAAATTCATAGCCAAAGATTTGAGTCTGTTCAGAAGCAATTTTTACTATTCGCTTTGAGGGACCTTTTCAACCCTTATGATTTCAGTAATCTACCATCATACGAATATCGCCTTAAATGTATAAATTTGTTACCCCTTGCGTCGAGAAGATAAATGTTATCTGCCTGCTTCAGCTTCGATGTCATCAGAGACGTGGTTAATGTCGTCTACTTGAAAGAAAAGTTTGTACTCAATCAGCCCTTGAGAGTCACTAGATCCCGACGATTGCTTATTGAATACCATCACAACACAACATATGCAGCAAACGAGCCAATAAATAGGTGCTGCAAGCTATTCAATAGCATGAGCGAGAACTTTTCCCCTACGATTTCTAAATCAACGTTTAAAGATAACATCATCAAGGCTCTCTCTTTATAGTCTCCCCCACCCCCCTCACCATACTAACATATATGTATTGTATGTTCAATTTAAATTTGGTATTTAATTTGTTAATCATTCATTTGCCATTTGTCATTTATTTATTACTTTATTTGTTGTCTGTTTATAACTTATTTTATTTATGCACTATTTAATTTGTTAGTCATTCATTTGCCATCTGTCATTTATTTATCACTTTATTTGTTGTCTGTTTATAACTTATTTTATTTATGCACTATTTATTAGTCTTGTATTTATATAGTTTGTTTTATTTTTATTTTGTTTCGTAATTTTATGCATGTACTATTTTATTTTATTCTTTTTATACATGTACGCCTTGCTTGGTAATAAATAAATAAATATTGTGTGGATTTAAACCACTTTTTCTTCCAGTTAGAATTTTTGTAAGGTTATTGGTTTTTTCCAGTTTATTGATTGTATCTTCAAGATCTGTTTTTATTGATTGGAATGAATTTATAAGTTTACCCAGATATTTAATTTTTGATGACCATTGGATTCGTGTCTGATTGAGATCTATAATGGGGAGACTTGTAATTTTTTTATTGAAGCAAATTATTTTACACTTTAAGGGATTTACTTTAAATTTGAGTTCTGAACATTTGTGAGCAAATGTGTTTAAAGCTGTTTGGAAGTTAATGCTACATGTATGAATATTGCTATTTTGTGTCAAAATTAAGAAATCATCTGCATATTGTAATAGCTTAGAGGATGGTAATTGTAAATCATGAAAAGATCGAGTCGCTATGTTGAACAAAACAGGACTAAGGACATCACCTTGTGGTAAGCCATTGTTTATTTTTAGGTTGTTTTCTCCTAGCCATATTGATTTTTTTGTTAGAAATTTGAATATCCAGTAGCATAAATTGTTAGGAATGAAACTTGTAAGTGATTCATAAAGAATTTTCAGATCTACTCCTTCATATGCATTTTCCAAATCTAAGATAGCAACCATTATTGTATTCTTTCTATTTTTTGCATTAGTCATTAACATATCACAGTAATTTAGGCAGGAGTTGACTGATTTTCCAGCAGTATAAGCGTAAGAGTTTTTAGGTAACTTATCTTTAAACTCTTGTATGGCCATTTTTCACCATGTTATTGATAATTTTGACAAAGACGCTAATTAGCGAGATGGGTCTATAACTGTTAATTTCCTCGGGATTTTTATTAGGTTTAAGTATTGGGACTATCTTAATTTTTAGCATCTCATCAATGACTGATTCATTTTTGACCAACGTGTTAAGTGCTGTTAAACAATTCTCTCTACTTCGTTGATTCATGTTATTGAGGTCTTCATATGTGATCAGATCCAGTCCAGGTGCTGATTTCTTTTTGTGCGTATTTAGTGCATATTCATATTCATCTAAAGAAAAAATCAAAGGGGTAAGAGGAGTGGGTATGTCATTGATGGACCAGATGCTATTTACGCTTTTGCTCATTATTAGACTTAGAAAATGATGATTATTGTTCGAATTCCAAGAGGATACTTTATTATTGTTAGATCTATTTTTTATTCTATTAACCAGCCTCCAGAATTCAAGTTCATTTCCTTTGGATGCCACCCTAGTTAGTAAATTTTCCCATGCACTTTTTTTTAGCCTCATTAACCGCTTTAATCCATCTATCCCTTGCTTTTAGCCACATACTAAATATAAGTGGGGATTTATTAACATGAAAATATCTTAGCAGACCTTTTTTCAAATTCCATTTTTCTTTGAGATCCGGGTTCCACCATAATTTTGGGCTATGATTATCTTTTCGAGGTTTATAAGTACATCTATTTTTCAACATCTTCATTTCTTGGTTTATTCCA
Organism: Nemotelus nigrinus; assembly: GCA_947369275.1. Taxonomy (NCBI): domain Eukaryota; kingdom Metazoa; phylum Arthropoda; class Insecta; order Diptera; family Stratiomyidae; genus Nemotelus; species Nemotelus nigrinus. Next base: position 172,003,206 of record OX376372.1, read on the forward strand.
TCCATATTGCCGGGAAATATATGTTGAGCTATTAGAGATTTTAATTTTGTTTTATTTATATTTGAAACATTTGGAATGATATGATCTAATTTGAATTTAATAATTATCGGAAGATGTCCACTAGCACTAATGTCATTGATATGAGTATTCCAAGTAACCTTTTAAACTGTTTGATTAGTAAAGGCAAGATCTGGGACTGATGATCCTCGGAATCCTGTTCGTCCTTTGTGTATGTAAGTATGTGATCCTTTATTAATACATTCATATTTCCTATTGTTTATGATATTATAAAGTCTTTTACCTTTTGAATTGTTCTTTGAGTCCCCCCACTTTTTCCAACGGGCATTAAAATCTCCTAACAAAAAGTTTATCAAATCTGGTAAATTATCAAAGATTTTTTGTATATCATTATCGAATATAGAATTATCTAAGAACGGTGGACAATATAGAGAACATATGATTATAGGTTTTTTAGTGTCTAAAATCTTAACAGCTACAATTTCAATATTCGTGTTAATATCTAAAATGGTGAACTTAAAGCTATTTTTAATTATTAAAGCGACTCCTCCTCCTTTAGAATTAATTCTGTTTTTGTAAATTGTCGAATAACCATTAAACAATTTATCATTATTGTAATTACCAGTAATTAGAGTTTCAGATATGCATGCTACATCAACATCATTGTCAAAAAGGGTTTTTTCAAGTGCTTATTTGCGCAAAAAGGGTTTTTTCAAGTGTTTATTTTTTAGTAAACCCTGAATGTTGTGTTGTAACAGTTTCATTGTACAAAAGCCAAGTGTTATATTTTAATAATAAGTATTCCTACTAACCTATGTTATTATTTATTTTGTCCCATTTCTCCCGTATTATCCTTAGTCGTTATTTGCGCCATTTCTTTTTTATTGTTATCAAAATTAATTATTATTTTCTCAAAAATGTTGTTGAACAATTCTGTCAGCTCTTTGTTGTTTTTGGGAATTTGATTCATCAAGCCTTCTTTACATACCATTCCTATGAATTTTTCGAATTCAGACGTTTTGAAGTAGTTAATTTGTTCATATACAGGTTTGCAAGACTGACCATTGTCTTTGTTTGTGTTATCTTTCTTATTAATAGAATCTTTTTTCAGAACGGAGTTATTATTGTGTGTCTCTTGGGTCTTAACTACAGTTGAATATTTTTTCTTCGTGAGTACCCTGTTTACTTCTTTGTCGTAGTCCCTTGTGTATCCTCCTTTGTTGCTATTAATCAACTCAGGAAAGTCCTTACTGAGATTAAATTCTTCCAGGATAGCAAAGCTGTTACTACTGCTTTCTTTGGGAATAAGTTTCCTGGCTTCAAATTGTGTAATGTTCTTGATAGATGCTATTTCCATAATTAAGTTCTCCTTGATTCTTCTCGGGCATCTCATATCATTGAAGGAATGGTCAGAGTCATTGCATAAAATACATTTAGTCGTTACACACTTGTTTTCGCAATTGTTGTCCCCGCAATTCAAGCACCTTTGCTCTTTTGCCCTACAGAACCTGATAGTGTGTCCAAACCTACCACATTTACTACATAAGCGCGGCTTAAAAATGAAGTGAAAGATATGAATTTTAACATAATCCAACTTAATGATCTCCGGAATTTCTTCACTCTTGAAAGTAATTTTAATAGTTTCTGAGGGAATTAACTTATTTGGATCATTTCTGTCCTTAACTTGAATTCTATGCGCTGCAATGATTTTACAATTTTTTATTTGTACACTCCTTTTGTTACAAGGTATACCGTACTTTGTTATTTCCGATTCAGGGATGTCTTTTGGAAAACCTCTGGCTGTTCCATATCTATATAAGAGGTTATTCGGTATAAAGCCTACGCAATTGAGTTCTTTTAGAATTTCGCTATCTAATAAATTGTTAGCTTCTTCCGCAGTCTTGAAGTATAATCTTATAGAATTGAAACCTCCTCTATCAGAATCAAAGACACCACCAATATTCTTATTTTTTGTAGCATGCAAAAAATGAATCGGTTTAAATTGTTGTTTAACACCGTTAATATCTTCTTTCTGTACAACAACCAAATAACTTTTCCTATTATCACTTTCGTACCTATTTGAGAACTTATTTTCATTGGAAATTGACACCGTGCGAGGCTCCTCACCACTGTCAACACCCATGTTTGTATTTATGTTGAAATTCACTGTTTCAGAAAAAGATTGCAAGTTAGAAACTTGATTTGAGTTAGAACCAAACTCTTTATTTAGTTTTTTATAAGGCGTTTCAGAAAAAATAAATTCAGCATTGTGTTTTCTAGCAGCTTTAGTAAGCCTCGTGGGTCTAGAGGCTGCTATACTTTCAGTTCTAACCTCAATTCCAATCTCTTTGTCTGGCGGCTCAACATCCGACGCCATAATCTAACTGTACTATCTGGTCGTAACCAACACCTAGAAACCTAACTCAAAGCACAAGGAATTCAAAAATCTGTACTTACAGTTTATGTATAAGAATTTAAAGAACTCTCTTATATCACTAGATGTACCGCGTACTATTTAGTTACTACGCACTAGTATTTAATTCCCAAGTAAATTACGTTTTAACCACTATAAGAAAACAGTTCTAGGAAATCCAGAACTGTGCAATATCACTACAAAGAAAACTTGACACACTTCTGGAAAGCGGTTGACGGTAGAGGGAGGAAAGAAGGAAAAATAGATTTCTCTTGGCTCAGAAATAATACGTCCAACCAGCTCAGCAGATCAAACGCGAATCGAACTTATCCGAAAACAGTTTGGTTATGACGGCCAGGGTTTAGTCGAACTCCATTGACAGTTCGAATTGTCAAAGTAATTTTCATCCAGCAATAACCGTTAAATCTTAACCCCGAGAGGACATGTGTCAAATCATAGCAACCACACTTTGTAAATCATAGCAACCACACTTTGTAACGACATCTACACCCAATGACATAATAAATCTATTGAAGTCAGTCTCAAACGAACTGCGAAAGGAATCGTATGTTGTTTTAGTTTTATGCGGCTTTGACATATTCAGAAGTGGGATAAATTGCCCTGGTGCATTGGTGAAACGATAGTGAATGCAAGATTCGTGACGCGGAGAAACAATAACGACGCGGTTTGTTGTTTTGTCTGCCGTTTTGGGTTCTCGTTTTGCATAATCGCACCTAGCATCAAACGTTTTTCAGTCCAAGCATCTACGCTGTTGTTTTTTGTTTTTGCTTGACGCAATACAGCCAGGAGCAGCTACGTTCTTGTTGCTACTAGTTTGTCGTGTGTGTGGTGCTTGTGAACGTGTGCGTAAGCTGCGTCGTTAGCAAACGTTGAAAAACAATGAGAAAAAAAAAAGTGAATAGTTTGTCGGTAGGAAAACTGAAAGAGGAGCTTTGGAAACGGAATGGGGACACACAGGGAACAAAAGCCGTGTTAGTGCAACGACTAGTGGAGATTTTAGGGAGTGAAGAGATTGAAAGTGAAATAGAACAGAGTGAAGAGATTCAAGTGCTTCAAGGACAAATTGACGATTTGAAAAATATGTTGCAGCAGTGTATGTCAATAATGCAAACGCAATCAGCAAGTGCAAATCCGAGTGGAGACAACGTAATTGAGTCGTCACCTTTGAACACACACGAGTGCTACGACAATCCGCGAGAAGTGATAAGTTTGCTGCCGGAGTTCGACCCAACAAGTGACACGTCGTTAACGGCAAAACAATTTGTTAATCGCGTAGAACAGTTGAAAAATGCTTACGGCTGGTCGGATAGTGTAGTTCTGTTTGCAATACCAACGAGGCTGTACGGTCCAGCCAAATTGTGGTCTGATACGCAAATCATACACCAAACGTGGCAGGCTTTCAAAATGCGATTTTTAGAAGACTTTCCATGTGAAGTGAGTGAGGCAAACGCGCATATTAAAATGGCAGGCATGCGTCGCTTTGGTAGCGAAACACCATTGGAATATTTTTATAAAATGGTCGCTATCGGTAAACGGGCAGACATGTCTGAAGCAGATATTGCACATCACATCATCGCGGGCATAAACGATAATGACTTGCGCAAAGCGATTTCAAAGAAGTACATAAAATGTAATCAGTTATTAAGTGACATTAAAACCTATTGTGAATATAACACCATCAAGACAGAACCATTAGTGCAGAAAATAAAAACAATAAGTGAGAAAATAAAACAAGACGAAATAAAGTGTTTTAATTGCCGCAAAATGGGGCATATCGCGAGTAAATGCCCAGAGCCGTCGAAGAGAGATCGATGTGTACACTGTCAAAAGACAACGCACAAAAGTGCCGACTGCTATCGCCAGAAAAAAGAGACAAACGCAAGAGTGAATAAAATTGAACTTGAAAACGATAATAGCTATCTCACCAAAATGATCCGTGTCAATGGTGAATCGGTCCGCGCAGTTATAGACTCAGGTAGTCCATACAGCTTAGTTCGGAAAAGCTACTCAAATGAACTTAGTGGGCTAATCCCATGTGCCATAACCTTAAAGGGATTTGCTGGGGGTGAATATATGTGCACCGAAACGGTTAACGCGAAAATCGAAATGGATGGGAGCGTTTTTCAAACTCCGTTGCTGATAGTGGAAGACAAGCAAGTACCGCAAAAGCTGTTAATTGGACGAGACGTTTCATGCCGACGGGGAAACAGAGTAATCATCGAAGGAGAAGATATCCGTATGGAACCCAATGAAGATATTAAAGTCGACGCGACTGTTAGTTCCAATGACAAAAGCAAATTACACCAGATGTTATGGGAAAATCGAGGTTGCTTCGCCAGAAACATCGCGCAACTGGGTAAGTGCACGTTAACGAAATTGAATATACGGCTTACTTCGAACGAACCGGTAAACTTAAAACCCTTCAGAATCCCATTTGCGAAAAGAGCGGTAGTTGCTGATATCATTAGAGAGCTCCTGCAGAATGAAATTATACAACCGTCTGACTCGCCGTACGCATCTCCAGTGGTGCTCGTAGACAAAAAGAATGGTGAACATCGGCTTTGCGTCGATTATCGAATGCTCAATAAAATCACGATAAAGATGCCTTTCCCAATGCCAATAATGGAGGAGCAGTTTGCCCAATTAGCCGGTGCAAAGTTTTTCACATCTCTCGACCTGCGAATGGGGTATCATCAAATTGAGGTTGAAGAAACTGCGAAGAAATTCACAGCGTTTGTGACAACAGAGGGCCACTTCTGAATATGTTAAAGCCGCATAAAACTAAAACAACATACGATTCCTTTCGCAGTTCGTTTGAGACTGACTTCAATAGATTTATTATGTCATTGGGTGTAGATGTCGTTACAAAGTGTGGTTGCTATGATTTACAAAGTGTGGTTGCTATGCGGTTCCTTGAACTGAAATCGAAATTCGAATCGGATGAATTAAGCTCGGGCGACTTCAGGAATCGTGCAAACGAGCTCAACCGGAAACTGAACGAAGCCCTTTCCGAAAAGGACATAATCAGAATCGAAGCAGAAAAACAAATACAGGCTTTACTCTCCAGGCAGAAAACACTCGAGGATGATTTGCATGAAGCGCATTCAAAGCTCCAGGAGCTGTCAAATCATAGCAACGACATCTACACCCAATGACATAATAAATCTATTGAAGTCAGTCTCAAACGAACTGCGAAAGGAATCGTATGTTGTTTTAGTTTTATGCGGCTTTGACACATGGCAATTCTAAAAAGTACATTAGCACCTGTCAGATTGCAAGTCGCGACCGGCCTTCTATATGACGGCCATGATACGGCCCAAAAATCCAGTGATCTAACCTGAGACAAAGTGTATAGAATGATAAGTGGGTGAACTCCTTCCCTTTTCCAGAAAAAACACTGACCTTGAAATTGCGCCTCCATTTACGCAATGCATTATCTGTCAAAGCAACCTGAGAGTGTGCTAGCATTTTTTGCGAGAGTGAGCCGTATGCGAGCAGCGAAAAATCTAGCCTGAGTATGTAGTTGTCGAATCGTATATTGCATTTCTTTCTGTTCCATACGATTTTTTCCAACTTTCCAGGCTGACCAACAATACAATCTCAGGTTAGATCACTGGATTTTTGGACCGTATACATATACGGAGTCCGCACGCTGGTTAGGAACTAACTCCTTACGCTGTGCCTGAGATTGTATTGTTGGTCAGCCTGGAAAGTTGGAAGAAATCGCATGGAACAGAAAGAGATGCAACATACAATTCGGCAACTACATACTCAAGCTAGATTTTTCGCTGCTCGAATACGGCCCACTGTCGCAAAATATACCAACATAATCTCAGGCTGCTTTGACAGATAATGCATTGCGTAAATGGAGGCGCAATTTCAAGGTCAAAGTGTTTGTACCTGAGATTGCATTGTTGGTCAGCCTGGAAAGTTGGAAGAAATCGCATGGAACAGAAATAGATGCAATATACGATTCGACAACTACATCCTCAGGCTAAATTTTTTCCTGCTCACATACGGCTCACTCTCGCAAAAAATCCCAGCGCACTCTCAGGTTGCTTTGACAGATAATGCATTGCGTAAAAGGAGGCGCAATTCCGAGGTCAAAGTGTTTTTTTTTTTTTGGGAAAATGAAATAAGTTGGTACGCTGGTTGTCACGCTGTGGCCATGGTCAAACGCTGTGACGTGAATAAATAGGTCTGTGCGCGTACTTTCAGTCACTGAATTTTACTGAATCATGTGGTGGGGGCAATTAATCAAAAGTACGATGACGCTCTCATTGGATTTCCTGAAAATTGACAAACTAAAGTGTCAGTTGTCGGTTTTTGGGAGAACAATAGTGATTATAAAGTCATCCTAAGCGGTGATAAATTATCGTCACATAAGTATTCGTCCTTCATATTAACATTACGCCAAAAACCGTTTGACAGTTTTCAGTATTTTTCAGTAGCTCAGACCCTATTGAAATTTACTGAAAAAGGGAAAATTTTCAGTTTCCAGTTAAACAGAGTTCAATTTTTCTTAATTTTCCTGAATCATGTGGTGGGGGAAATTCAGGAAAAGTACGAAAACGCTCTCATTGCATTTTCTGAAAATCGTCAAACAAAAAAGTCAGTTGTCGGTTTTTGGGAGAACTATTGTGATTATAAAGTCATCCTAAGCGGCGGTAAACTATTGTTAGAATTGTCAGTGACAAACTAACCAAATTTATTGAAAGTAGAATAAAACACGTGTGCTCAGTTTGATGGTCGAAATCAGATGATCTATTCTCACAAAAATGACAATCACACACAAAAGACTATTGATTCTGACATCGACAACAATGCCGTAGCGGCAAAACTTACAACTAAAACGAAGTACTAAATGATGTGTGCTAAACGCGTTGCAAGGCTGCGTCGCTACACTACTCCCCCTCGAGTGACGAACTATCGGTCACGATGACATTTTGCAGGAGGATATGTTTTGGAGATTGATGACGGACGCGGGTTGATAGGCTGCCACCTAATTGACTTCTTCGAGTTGTTTTGCAATATTCTGTCATGAGATAGCGATGATGATAAAGTTTGTGGCTGTTGAGTACATTCGTTTGATAAATGTGATTCAGGTTGATGTGCTGAGGTGAAGGCTGTGAAAGCTGGTTTCAGCCTCTCTGTAGAAACATTGACCTGTCTACCTTCGACATCAATGGTGAATAATACGTTAGAAACCCGCCTAATAATTTTGTGTGGTCCAGTGTATGGTTGGCAGAGCGACTTCTTAACGGCATCCACCCGCAAGAAAACGTGGGTGCATGAGTGCAGCTGCTGGTGTACAAACGTCGTTCGCTCACTCCGTTGATAGGGACTAGACATGGGTAACGCAGCAAATTTTGAAGCGCTGATACACTGATACCGGCGCCAGCAGTGGTATCAGCGCACTGCGCTGATACCATTGCGCTATGATACCATGATCTTACATACGGCGCTGGTAGCATTGCGCTAATACCATGACGCTATGATTCATTAAAAAAAACATGATTGAAAAAGCTTGTATGGAACGAGAGCAACCCACATTTGAACTTACTAATTTTCCAATATAAAATACCCTAAAATACCCAGGCTATAGTATGTACCCATTCAGGTATCTTTCCAAACGTGCGTACGCGTAGGTATATTGCTTTGCATCAAACAGACATGACATACGTATACTCAACTCATATCTTTGCGCCGCGCCGTAGCATAGCGCCAAGCCAAATGGTGTTGGCATTGCAAAGCGGCAGCGCCAACACCATTGATACCGAAGTGCGTTACTGCGCTACTGAAGCCGACAAGCGATACCAGCGCAGTGGTATCATGGCTAATAGACAAGCGATACCAGCGCAGTGGTATCGTGGCTAATGCTTCAACGCAATTGCGCGGCGCAGCTTGTACCCATTCACGTATCTTTCCAAACGTACGTACGCCTGACTTTTTGATAAGTGTAAATTAGACAAGTATTAACATCATTGCTTTAATATACTATTAAGGTATTATTTAGTTGTAGTATGGAGCATAATTAAATTCTATTGCTCAAACAGACTTGAGGTAAGTATTCTCAACTCATATCTTTGCGCTGCGCCGTAGCATAGCGCCAAGCCAAATGGTGTTGGCATTGCAAAGCGGCAGCGCCAACACCATTGATACCGAAGTGCGTTACTGAGCTACTAATACCGAAGTGCGTTAATGCGCTACTGATACCGACAATCGGTATCAGCGCAGTGGTATCATGGCTAGTGCTTCAACGCAATTGCGCGGCGCAGCGCTGCGTTACCCATGTCTAATAGGGACAGGCCGCAAATCACGCATCTGCTGTTTGAGCGCTGTTCCAAATGAATGCGGGTCAAATAGATTGTTAGTATCGTTTACTAGATATTCACCGCGAAGTGTAAGCGTTGTTCCATAAATGATTTCAGCACAGCTTGCGTTTAAATCCTCCTTGTAAGAATTGCGGAGTCCTAGCAATACTGTTGGCAGAATGTTTGGCCAGTTAAGGTTTTGCTCATGGCACATGATGGCAGCTTTTAGCGTGCGATGCCAGCGTTCAATCAGGCCATTTGAAGCTGGGTGATAAGGCGATGTTCGTGAACGCTTGCAGCCAAGAAGTTTAGTAAGTGAACCGAAAAGCGCGGACTCAAATTGAGCTCCCTGATCTGTAGTAATGTTTTGAGGTACTCCGAATCTTGACACCCAATTCGTGTAGAAAGCCAGGGCAACTGTTTCTGCTGTTTGATTGCGAATGGGAACAGCTTCCGGCCAGCGCGAAAATCTATCGACCATTGTTAGGCAATAGCGGTATCCATCAGACGGTATTAAGGGTCCAACGAGGTCCAAGTGAACTTGTTGGAAGCGTTTGTCAGCCATTGGGAAAGGCTGAATCTCGTTTCTCGTGTGTCTACCAACTTTCGATTTCTGGCACGGTATGCAAGATCGTGTATATGACCTGATGTCCTTTCGCATACCTGGCCACACGAACTTCTTTTGAACAGCACGAATCATTGCGCGCGCTCCTGGGTGCGAAAATCTGTGGAAGGTGTTCAGGACCCGTTTGCGAAGAGATAAAGGCACATAAGGTCTTATGTGACTAGTTGTTGTATCACAGTACAAATCTCCATAATTTTCATTTGGCAATGGAGCGATGTTTTGTTTTCGACAAGCAAATTTTTCAACTCGCTGTCAATTCGTTGCTCGGAAATTAACTCAGGAGTGGTTAAAGATGTTGGTAAGTTAATGGCTTCAATTCGGGACAGTGCGTCCGCTACGATGTTTGCTTCTCCGCTTACGTGGACAATTTTCGTACAAAATTGAGAAATGTAACTCAAGTGCCTGACCAGTCTAGGCGATGCTTTTTCTGTCTTCTGACTGAACGCATAGATCAACGGTTTGTGATCAGTTTTAATTAAGAATTGCGTTCCTTCCAGCCAGTGACGAAAATGCTTAATGCTGCTATATATAGCTAATAGCTCGCGATCGTATACGCAATATTTGTTTTCTGCATTGCTAAGCTTTCGTTGGTAATAGGCGAGTGGTAACCAATTTCCATTGATTTGTTGCTCAAGAACGGATCCGATCGCAACGTCAGAGGCGTCGGTGATTAGCTGTAATGGCATTCCGGACGAAAAATGTGTCAGCAATGTTTCCTTTGCGAGGCTTTCCTTGCAAGCGTCGAATGCTTTTATAGCTTCTGCAGTCCACTGAATTGGTTTTTTATCACCTTTTTTAGCATCACCAAGGTAATGATTAGCAGCATTAGGGATAAAACGCCGATAAAAATTTAAAGTGCTGAGGAAACGACGCAGTTGTTTTACTGTTGATGGCAGTTTATAATCGCGTATAGCTTGGACTCGAGAGTCCGGAGGAGAAATGCCTTGTTTATTTATTTTGTGGCCCAGATACTCTAGTTCCGTGACACGAAAAACACATTTTTCCATGTTAATGATAACTCCGCAAGTCTTCAAACGTTCAAATACAGTACGAAGATGATGTGTATGTTGCTCTATTGAGGTGGATGCTATAAGAATGTCATCCAAGTAGCATACGCAGAAGTCCAAACCACGTAACACCTCATCGATGAAACGTTGGAATGCATTCCGAAGGCCGAACGTCATGACGTTAAACTCAAACAAGCCGAATGGTGTTGTTACGGCTGTTTTAGGCACATCCTCTTCAGCGACAGGAATTTGGAAAAATGCTCGAAGCAGGTCTATTTTAGAAAATATGCATTTGCCAGATAGTTCAGATGTAATATCCTGAATGTGTCGCATAGGATAACGATCTGGTAAAGTTATCGCATTTAGTCTGCGGTAATCACCGCATGGGCGCCACGAGCCCCCTTTTTTGGGCACAAGATGCAGAGGGCTCGCCCACGAGCTATTGGAAGGACGGCAATAGCCTTTGTCCAACATGTGTTGGAATTCAGCCCTAGCGATTTTTAGTTTATCAGGTGGAAGGCGTCTTGGGCGCTCTGCTACGGGTGGTCCGGTAGTAAGTATGTGGTGTTGCACTGAGTGCTGTGCTATTTTCGCGAGAGTAGGATTTGTTATCTCTGGAAATAATTTGATGAGTTCGTAAAAATGCGTTTCACCGTTCAACGTCGAAATAGAACCTGACGGTAGGTTTAATACTGTTCCGGGTGAGGTTAAATTTGCCTTTGAATCGATAAGGCATCCGTTTTTGAGGTCCACGGATAAACCGTTCCGTTTAAGAAAGTCAGCTCCTATTATAGGATGTGTTACATCGGCAATCAGAAAAGGCCACGTGAATGCTCGACGCAAGTTAAAGGACAATGTAAGAAGTTTTTCGCCGTACGTGTTGATTTTAGTTTTATTTGCAGCATAAAGTTTAAAAATTGAAGGTTTATTACGTTTGAAAGATGGTAATCTAGGTAGGACAGACACATCCGCGCCAGTGTCGATTAAAAGCCGAAGATTGGTTTGTCGATCAAACAAAAATAGGCGGTTTGATCCGGAGTCACCGCAGGCCGCCTTATCCCACAGGGCTCCTACGCGTTTCCCGATGGTAGTGGTGGATGAAAACTACACGGTTGTTTGCAATACCGAGCAGCCGTACCAAATTTGCGGTGATAATAGCAGTAGTTTCTGGTATTCGGTCTATGCTCGCGAGATCGGTTTCGTGGTCTAAAGCGTTGTGGCGACGGCAATCGTCTAAACGAAGACGAGCGGATTTCTTCGATTGAAGATTTAATTTCGGCAATTTGGCTTCCGATGTTAGCCATGCTGAACGAATTGCCGTTTTCCACGTGGGTTTGCGATGTTTCGCAGATTTGGTTAGGATATCTAACCTCTAATATTTTATCGGCCATCTCGGCGAGGCAAGTGAGATCCGTGGTGTCCGAAACCGCGAGAATCGTTTGCACGTTTGAAAGCAAACGTTGTAACCACAGGAATCTTAAAAAACTGTCGCTTACCTTGTTTTTCGCTACCATAGACATGCAGCGTAAAAGATGCGACGGCTTGCTGTCGCCAAGTTCCATTCCAGTGAGCAGGGTGCGGATTTGAGTTTCCTCAGATGGGGCAAAGACGCTGATAAGTCTTGATTTTAAAACGTCGTACTTGTTTGATGATGGGGGATTTTCCACGATGTCGCTTATTGCGTCTAATATGGCGCAGTCTAGTTCGCTAATTATTTTGTCGAATTTTGCGGTATCTGAGCGCGTTTTACAAACTTGAAACTGCGCTTCGACACGAGCGAACCACAGTGTTGGCCTAGTACTCCAAAATGGTGGAATACGTACATGGCTGATGTCGTTTATCGTAGGTGGTGGCTCTTGTGCAATTACGTCTCCAATTTCTCGATTTCTGCTTTTTCGCCTCCCTCTTGGAGCGATTGATCTCTTCTAGTCATCTCGAGGTATAATTGATAGGATGGCACGCTCGCGGTCACCAATGTTAGAATTGTCAGCGACAAACTAACCAAATTTATTGAAAGTAGAATAAAACACGTGTGCTCAGTTTGATGGTCGAAATCAGATGATCTATTCTCACAAAAATGACAATCACACACAAAAGACTATTGATTCTGACATCGACAACAATGCCGTAGCGGCAAAACTTACAACTAAAACGAAGTACTAAATTATGTGTGCTAAACGCATTGCAAGGCTGCGTCGCTACACTATTTTTTTTTTTATATATATACTAGATCCCTTTTGACAAGGATTATGTTGGCTTATGACGATTCGTATCAGCCATCGAATTGCGATACCACCATAGTGTAGGTTTGACCTTATTACTTAACAGATTCAAATTATGATAGGAAGAACCAATTCCTATTTACAATATTTATAACTCTAATAAATATAAAAACACACAAATAATTAACATATTTTTTTCTAATATCTATACTGTAACTAAGTACTTATTATTTCTTACCATAAGTTTAAATAATTACAATAACTGCTTCTACGATGAACATTTGTACGATGTAACGATAATTGAATTCCTAGAACGGAAAAAAAAACAAAAAAAAAACCATTTGTTATCAAGTCTTAAGGTTACTGGCTCAATATAAGGCACTGGTAATGTAACATTATCATATTATATAATTTACATAAAAACAATCATAAACATAAACATGAATAAGTAACTTTTATAATAGTATTGTTAGTTGTTAGTTACTATTTTTAGTTATTGTTAGTTACTATTTTAATAATATTAATAGTTGGCTCCTTAATTACTTATATATCTAGTTTGGCTATGTCTAAAAAGCTAGCTAGTTCAGTGATGTGTTCTTTATTATGTGTGACCAAAATCGAGCCAACTGATCTATAATGCATGAAAATTTGGAATTTTTTCCTAATATTAATATGTTCCCGACAAATAAAAATTTGATGATCCAAATCATCCAAGGTATTACAGAAAATACAAAACGGGTTATCCACTACTTTCATAGAAAATAGGCGCTCCCTATTATAACATTTATTAGTAAAGAGTCTATTTATTTGTTTGATTGTATTGCTCTTGAAATTAAATTTTTTAAACCATAATTGTTTTTTTCCACTTAAACAAGCCTTAGTCCATGAACTTTGCTTAATTTTGACTAGTTCCCTTCTGTGAAACTCTCTCCATTCCTCATTTATTTTCGAGTGTATATCTAAGATTGCCTCATCTGATTCATAATATGTTTCAACCACTACTCCATTATAAGTCCCTTCTCTGGCATCTGAGTCTACCTGACTCATTTCTCTAATATTTTTGTGGCCCGGGATCCACACTACTTTGAACCTTGAAGGAATAAAGGATGCACCGAGACTATAAATTTTATTGATCACTGCTTTATTATTCGGGTTATTGACTAATTCGCAGCAGACAAAGCTAAGAAAATACCTTCCAGCTCCGCATTTATTATCGTCATCTGAGCATTTAGAGAGTAAATTTCCGAAATATCACCATTGAAATTTCTAATCGCACAGCGCACACCTAGGCAGGATTTAGCCCCATCCGAGAAGAATATGCTCTGATTTTCTCTACGTTCATCCAGTATTAGTCGATCATATTTTTGTATAATTTCAGACTGTTCCATGTATCTCACGTCTCTAAAGATACCAATATTCTTTCCAACTACCGACAGATTGAAAGGTTTTTCCACCGGTACTGTTACAACTACTCTGTCTATAATATTCTTGTATTTGTTATAGAACATTGAATAGTTTGATCCATTTACTCCTCTCGCACATTCTCTGAATTGCTCATTGTTTGACATTTTAATTTTCATAATTTCCTTGGCTTGCATTTGGTTAAAGTGATTATATTTGGCGTTTGATTTGCCAAACCCAGACATCTTTTAAGAACTTTTGCCTTCAGGCTATCAAAACTGTGAATTAAATAGTTTGGGGCTTTAACATATGTTGACACATGACTTTCCAGTTTTGATCTTACAAATGATTTGTATAAGACTAAACCTTTATCAGGAGGCAGACCACTTTTAGCTCCCGTGACTCTTTTAACAGCATTTATTTCGGGCGTAATGCTAGCTAATTTATCTTTTTGAAAATCCATGTCAGAATGATTATATTTAATGATTTTGCCAAGGAATTTGATGCTACTAACCCAAGGAATGTTTTTGCTATCAATCTGGACTCTATTGGGGAAAACCTGATTTCTGCATAAAATGATTCCTTTACACTTTTCCGGATTGAGGGGTAGAAGAAATTTTTTTGCTGTACTAGCAAATTTAGAGCATTCCTCTTGAAGTATATCAAAACACATAAATTTACCAGAATGTGATGTCAAGATCACAAAATCGTCCGCATATTGAGCTATCCTAGTTGAGTGACCTATATTCTTATGAAAGTCCGCCGTGTATATGTTGAAGAGTAGCGGGCTCAGCACATCCCCCTGCGGAATCCCATTGCTGACCTTGATATTCTCTGAACCCAGTAGCATACTTCTCTGACTCAAGAAATATACAATCCAAAAAATATATTCTCTAGGAATATTATACTGTTCCAATTTTCTTTTTAAAATGGCTATATCGACGCTTTCATATGCATTAGAAATATCTAGCACCATGCACATCGAATATTTTTTATCTTTCTTAGCCTGACATAACCACTGATCTAACGTATTAAGACACATACTGACAGATTTATTTTTAGTATACGCAAAAGAATTACTCGGGAGTTTATCAAGAATTCTGCATTTCTCAATTATTCTATCTTTTAAGATTCTGTTAACTACTTTAACAAAAACATTGAGTAGTGAAATAGGTCTGAAGCTCCCAATCTCCGCCGGGTTTTTTCATGTTTCAAGATAGGCACTATTTTTATTCTTAAAATTTCTGGACTAATAGGGAAGGAATTTACCAGATTGTTTAGAGCCATTCGTACTGATTCTAAACTTCGATCATTCATAACATTTAACATGTCATGTGTAATCATATCTGGACCTGGCGCTGATTTTTTTCTATGGGCAAAAATGGTACTTTTTAATTCATTGAATGTAAACTCAATTTTATTAATGGGAATAGGCATTTCTTCCAGGTTGAAAGTACTATTATTACTTTTACTTTTAACTAGATTTAAATATGCAGTGTTATTCTCTGGATTCCAGAAGGAAGGAACACTGTAGGAACCAATTCTTTTGTTATTTCTGGCAAAGGTCCAGAATTCTTTGATGTTGCCTTTAGTCGCTATTTCTGTGATTCTATTAATCCATCCATTTCTTCTACTTTCTCTTACTTTAGTATCCCAAATCTTTTTTGCTCTCAGATAGCCATAGAAATCCTCCATTCTCTTGGAAGCTGTAGCGAAAAGGAAGGTGAGAATGCCTTAGCACAACTTAAAACCAGATCGAAGTCCAGAACCAAGAGTGCTAAGGTCAGAAAGTGGAATGGCTAATGCCATTCAAGAGGCAAAACAAAAAAAAAGAATTGCCCCGAGAGCAGGGTGCCCTAGAAATGGCCGTGAAGGCCCCTCGTCCGCATTAGCGGAGCACCCTTTAACCAACCCCGACGGATGCTGGGGTGCCGCTTTGCTAGCTCGCTGCGGCTGGGGTGGGTTCTTTAAACAAATGGGGATGGTTGGCTCTCAAGAAACGGGATGCTACGTATATTCATCCGTCATGAATTGTAGCCGCAAACTGATATGTAAACATATCCAGGGACCAAAAGGGGGCATCGTTCCGTAAAGGAAACCACCCAGGCTCTGCAACATGGGCTGACTAAGCAGACCCAGTGCTCGTGACAACGCACGGAGCCAAAAATTGAAAATCTACAAAAAGGGACCAAGGAAAAAGCGCTACCTCTCCTTTACAAGGAACCCGGGTGAGGCAGACAGCCCCGGGCCTCCGATGTTAGTGGAGCCCTGACCCCGAAGGTCTGGGGTCCTCCACCCTCTGATACTGGCCATATATCAAAAATCCCAAAATCTAAATCAAAAACCGAAGCTATGTGTGGCCAGTATCCCTCCCTTTAAAAGAGCTGAAAAATTCACGAAAATGTACGAACTAGTTAATCATTTTTAGGCCAGCCAGGCCTCGCGAACCTGAAAACAAAAGAAGTCTTCCCGGGCTTTCGCCCAATAAGAAGGCCAATGGGGTAAGTTTTACCAAAACATTATTATTTACTTTAAATTAAACCCCAAAACTTTTAGACTCAATACAAATCAAAGTATAATGTATTCTTTTCTTAGTTTTAGATTAGATCTAAATACAATTTATTGCTGGAGTAATTACAACAAAGAACAGTAGCGAATGAATTAAGAATTGATGATAGCCACAAGCTAAATCAGTTGCTTAATGTGAACACTGAACTTTCAGAATCGGTCTCCGAATTGCTAAGCTCATTTCAATGATATTGAAGGTTTTTAACTTTTGTGAGTTTCATACAAAGCAAAAATAGCTATGAATACTTTATTGCAATTTAATGGGAAGCAAATTGTATAATGCAAGTACCAAAAAAAAAACAAAAAAATAATTCTTGGTTTGTTTTCTTTTTTTTTTCTCTCTTTCTCTTTTTTTTCAATGCATCGATGATTGAACAAAAAAAATTCGTCTTTGTTTTACTCATTATTCAGCTTCCTACCAAACAGACTAGTGGAGCCGACACTCTTAGCTTTATTGGCCTTTCATGCCATCATTTAGTTAAAGAAAACATGCCTTTGCATTGCTTCGGAAACACAATCTTCGTCATTAATTACTTGATTTATATTTAATTTTTTTTTTCTTTTTTTTTCTTTTAACGAAAATAAAAAAAACGTATGCATAAAACTAAACTCATTCATGAAAATTGTTTATGGAATCACTTCCTTTTCTCGGCTTCAACTTAATTTCTGCATATTCCATTATATTCCTAATCATTCTACATATAAATCTTTATGTTACAGGTCCATTATTGGATCACGCTTTCCTAAGCCAATATACAACAATTTTAAATTATGGAATTGACTATTGTACCTGAGAAATTTTAATATATAGTAATGTTTTAGGTTGGTACATAATTTAATATAAATTTTTGAGATTTTTCGATCACTACGCTTTTCATTGTTTTGAAATTATTGGTACTATTTAAATTTTTAATTCGGTTAATTCGGTAATGTAGCTTTATTGGTAATTCTGGGTAGGTTGGAGCGTACTTGCATCTCAACTACAAGCCTCAACCAAACACGCGTGGATAGAAGTGTCCATCCAACGCATCAGCCAACGTATATTAAGTAGTATCTAATCACCACGTGACATACGGACTGCTTATAGCAACAATTGGGCACAAGGTTGCTTTAAGTGCATGTCACTTTTCTAGCTGTACGGAAAATTATTTTTGGGTGCAACCTATGCCTTGCGTGGTTTACATCGGCTCATATGCATCGCCGCGTACACAGAATCATCCATCACTGGTTGAACCTACAGTCGGGTTCGTTTGCGTTTGCCTCCAAAACTATTAACTGCCAAAAATAGTAAATGATCAATATCATACTTAGCGTTTCGGTTACTCGTTGTTTTGCTTTCTCCCAGCATCAAACTCAGATCCTGGATGTTGCATATGGCCAAATTCGTCATAACAAAGGGCTCCGACCATTACCCAGCAACCATAGAGTCGAGACAGGGGTGATCGCGTTCTTTAATTGGAACGACAACCTTTCTTAGCATCGGTGGGACGTAATCCAATCGCTGACAGCGGGTTGGCCAAATTCCAACATCCGTAAGACACTTTATTTCCAGTTCACTGCCCTCGCTTACGGTTTTTCTAATTTTCACCAGTTATTTTTTTTCACGTTGAGGAAGGCACTGTCTGGGTTTCCTTTCGTCTACTCGAACCAATTTTTCAATTGACAACGCATCACACAATTTAATTACGAGGGAAAGTTCATTTGAAAGTTTCTGGTCGGAACCAATATCTATTAATCTGACGCGTCGCAAATAAAATTTCACTCGGCACAGGAAATTATCGAAATTTTCACTTGCAAACACCTTTTCCAACCATCTTTCGATTCGGTGCACGACGACTTCTCACTCCGTACCACAGCTGCATAATCACTCAATATGTGTAGGTAATCCTCCCGGTATGATGTTAACTCAGCCGCCACTAATTGTACGTTTGATCGACACAGATTTTTTTTACCGTTGACTTCCGATCTCGATCCTATTTCCACTTAATCACAGACAGGTTATATCTTGCATCAGCAAAAATCATGTTCCGAGCTTAAGAAAAACGATCTTACTTGACAGACACAACTAAAATTTTCGCCAAAGTCAAATTCACGAGCCGCATGGCTTTCGAGCCGAAAAATTCCCTCCGAGTCACAAAAATTCAAATCAGAATTGCGTTCGATGGCCGACGACTCGTTCCGCCGCGACGTCTGGCCTCTGCCACAAATTGGATCCGACTCTCACGAATTCTGCGCTGCAGCTCGCAATGCGCGTTCGAGCAGCTAAACAAGATCCCGTTAGGACTTGTTGCTGCTCGAATTCAATAACAAGGTCGCCGGGGACGTACGGGACTTATTATTGACTCAAATTGAAATGTGTTCAATTTGAAAAACATGTAGCCATTTCGAGCGCATACAGTGTGTGGCGAAATTTCGTGTCCAGTAATTTCGAAAAAAAAATTACTGGATGCTACAAAGCCTTATAGAGACACAGCAGTGTTTTTTTTATAATCCAGAAATTTCTCAATTCTGGGCTCCACCAGCTCTTATTTGTATGTTTTAAAGTTGGATTATTAATTTGATTTTCCATGACAATCTCTTTAAGTTTAGTTGAGATAGTTCCTATATTTCCTGTGAAGGAGTTCTGCTTGATGATATTTAAAATTTTTTTTGATAAAATAATTTTTTTAGGTTTAGTTTTGATTTTAGTTTTAAAGGTAACCGTAATTAGACAATGTCCACTGTTGCTGACCTGGTTCGTATTGGTATTCCATCTGATATTGGTTGGTAAGAAATTGCTTAAGGTTACATCCGGGACAGATGTGCCTTTTTTCCCTATTTTTTTACTAGTAGAAAAAGTTATGTTCCCATTGTTAAGACAGAAAAGACTCAGTTTTGAAAGAAATTTAAAAAGCCTATTTCCTCTAGCATTGTTACAGTGATCACCCCAGAACTTATGTCTAGCATTCATATCTCCCCCAATAATAAATTTTCCAAACTGCATGGCATTTTCAATAATTTTCTTTAGTTCAGTCTCAAATATTTCGCAATTCAAATCAGGAGGACAGTATATCGAATAGAACCTAATGTTCTCTTTAAGATTTATGGTGGTAATACCCACCACTTCCAAGGTAGAGTCTATTTTAATGTCCTGAAATTCTAAATCTTTCCTAACCAACAGACAGACCCCTCCTCCTCTGCTGTCCGTTCTGCTTTTGGAAATCATGTTAAAACCACCGATTGGATTTATTTTATTATTGTTATTTGAATTCAGTGTTTCAGAAATAATTGCTATGTTATACTTTCCATTATTCAACCAGAAATCTAAACTAGTTTTATTCTTATGTAAACCCTGAATGTTCATTTGTAACACTTTCATCATTGTTAAGAGTATTTTCAGGTATTTTACAATCTTTTACACTATTTATAAATATCTGAAAAAGACTTTCTAGGATAGCATCCTTATTAAGGATCAAATTTTCAACTTTGTTGGTTTTCATGAGTTTATTTAAAAATTTCTCCACTTCACTAGCAATCTGATACTTTGGATTATTGAATATAGGGATCAATTTTGACTTTTGAGTCTCCAACTGCTTTACTGGCTTTACATATGTTTTAGTCACTGTAGAATACTTTTTTTTCAAAAGAGCCTTATTTATATCTATTTGAGAATTTCTGGTCGATGCAGCCATGTCTTCATCAATTCTGGGAAAGGAACTAAGTTCTTCTTCATCCAGAAGGGAGAAACTATTTCTGTTTGAGGTCTCTTGTCTGGCTTCATAGTATGAGATATTTTTTTTCGCCGCTATTTCTAGAATGAGTTGTTCTTGACGCCAAGATGGGCAGTTTTTATCTGTAGATACATGGTTTACAGAATTACATAGGATACAGATCTTATTGTTACATGATCTCTCACATTCTTTTTCGCCACATTTGAGGCATCTTTTCTCTGGAGACTTACAATATTTAGCTATGTGCCCTAGTCTGCCACAGTTACTACATTGTCTCGGCTTGGCTATATAATGCTCTACTTTAATTCTAAGGTAATCGACTTTCATTATCTCAGGGAGATCTTCCCCTTCAAATATAATTTTGACCGAATACGAGGGAATGAAAGTGTTTACATTATTTCTATCTCTCATTGAGAATCTTTCTGACGCTTTGATCATAACATTTTTAAGTCTATTACCCAAACTATTGCAACAGACTCCAAACCTAACGATATCCTCTATATCGAAGTCCAGAGGGATGTTCCTCAGCACTCCATATCTGTACATAAAGTTATTAGGTATGAAGCCCTTCATATTTAAACTTTCCAGGAATTTATTGTTCAGTACTTCATTTGCATCAGCAGCATTCTTAAAATTAATTTTGATTTTTCCAAATCCACAATTTCCAATGCTAACTATATTTTTGACCTTGTTTGTTCTGGTTAGCGCATAGAATATTACATCATTTAATTTGATTTTGGATCGATCCGCCTTCATTCTTTCCACCATAACCGGATATATTTTTTTTTGAGTTGGCAGCATATCTATTGTTAACCCTGGGTGTGTTCAATGTGCATGATATAGCTGCTTCAAAAGCATAGCATAGCATCACTTTAGCAAGTGTCAAAATTTGAAGTAGCTAGGTGAAGCAGCTATGGATATTGGACAGCCAAGAGCTGCTACGAAGGTCTGCAAATTCAAAAATACTTTTTCAAATTTTTTTTTTTTATTTTAATATATGTGTTTTCGTGGATTAGTTCAACACTTCCATTGCACTTTGGAAATTGTATAAAATTTAGGAGTTTTCAACATACAGCTGCAGAAACAATTAAAATTTTCCTAACATATTTAAAACGTATCTCATATTTCCGCCTTTTGACGCCTATTAATTCATGCTGCCACTATTTTCAAATTTATTTCTCATCTCATGTGTCACAAAAGCGCAAAAACTTCTTTTCATTTTAATTTCCAATTGAAAATGACGTTTGAATTGCATGTCAGCTGTGTACGCACGGCCATTTTGCCTTAGCTACTTTCTTGCTATCCTCCAGACTGCGAGCAGCAAATAGCTGCTACCTTAGCAGCTATTCCGGAATCTTGGACAGCCCAACTGTCAAATAGCAAGCATCAGAAAGTAGCTATTTCGTGACATTGGACAGCCAGAGCTGCTAAATTAGCAGCTAATAGCAGCTATAGCATGCACATTGAACACACCCCCTATCTAGAGTAGGAGGAGATTTTATGAAACTGCTAGTGCCCTCAGACTTGTTTAAACCATTTGATGCTTCTGGTATGTTTCTTTTCTCTGCCACATTCACATCTCCATTACTGTTATCAATCATCATTTCTTCACTTATCTCAAATCTTGTATTTAGGATAGAGAACCCTCTCTCACTATTTATTTCATCATTTTTCATATTGTTTTCATCTGAACTAATTTGTTTCACTGAAGCCTTAGTAATCATATTGGAAATCGTTTCATTTTTTTTTCTTTTTAATCTAGGCTTATCAAAATCTTCCTGCTGATTTTCCTCCATGAGGTTATACTACCATCATATCCACAGAAAAAGGAACCAATTAAGATTCAACACAGAAAAAAAAAACACTGTTAGTAAATTTCCAGAAGGAAAAGATTGTTCAAGAATGAAAAATAACCAAAAACACACAAATTTTTAAAATACTACCTTAAAGGATTCCTACCACCCACGAATAATCCAACTTACAAAAAACTGAATCAAAGAACACTACACTTTACACAAATTTTTCAATATGCACTACCGCCTGACTTAACCTAAACTTTTTGAAACTAATTTTCTAAAGAGAAAAAAAAACAAAAAAAAACTTTCTTTTGTTCTCAGCTTTCTATTTACGATCGCTGTGCTCAGCTACCCAATTGCGAAAGTTTGAATGGTCGCTACACTATCGCCATAAAAATATTCGTCCTTCATAATAACATTACTCCAAAAACCTTTTGACAGTTTTGAGTATTTTTCAGTAGCTAACCCTACTAAAATTAGGTCTGTTCCCATCCGATTAATTGCGATTAATCGCGATTAATTGCAATGAAGCTGTTCCCGTACTCCGTTTTACTGAAAACTGAAATTTCCCCTCTTTCAGTAAATTTCAGTAGGGTCTGAGCTACTGAAAAATACTGAAAAGTGTCAAGCGGAGTAAATATTTTCAAATGTGCGCGGCAAGCAACATATTTTTTGCGTAATCTTGCGATGAAGGTCGAATATTTTTGTGGCGATAATTTATTAGCGCTTAGGATGACTTTATAATCACTATAGTTCTCCCAAAAACCGAAAACTGACACTTTTGGCTGTCAATTTTCAGGAAATACAATGAGAGCGTTCCCGTACTTTTCACGAAATTCCCCACCACCTCATTCAGGAAAATTCAGTAAAATTCAGGAAAGTACGGGAACAGGCCTATTCACTGAAAGAGGGGAAATTTTCAGTATTCAGCAAAACGGAGTACAAAAACGGCTTCATTGCAATAGGTATGTTCGCGTACTTTCACTCACTGAATTTTACTGAATTTTCCTGAATCATGTGGTGGGGGAAATTCAGGAAAAGTACGAAAACGCTCTCCATTGCATTTCCTGAAAATTGAAAAAACAAAGAGGTCAGTTGTCGGTTTTTGGGAGAACAAAAGTTATTATAAAGTTATCCTAAGCGGCGATAAACTATCGCCACAAAAATAATCGTCTTTCATAATAACATTACGCCAAAAACCGTTTGACAGTTTTGAGTATTTTTCAGTAGCTCAGATCCTACTGAATTTTACTGAAAGATGGGAAATTTTCAGTATTCAGTGAAACGGAGTACAAAAACGGCTTCATTGCAATTAATTGCAATTAATCGTAGTACGCGAACAGACCTAATTGCAATAGGTCTGTTCCCGTACTACGATTAATTGCAATTAATTGCAATGAAGCGTACTAAAACGGACTAAAAAACTCTGTTTTAGTACGTTTCATTGCAATTAATTGCAATTAATCGTAGTACGGGAACAGACCTAATTAATCGTAGTACGCGAACAGACCTGATTGCAATTAATCGTAGTACGCGAACAGACTTCTAATGTTCAAATGTGCGCGGCAAGCAACATATATTTTGGGTATTGTTGTTATGAAGGTCGAATATTTATGTGGCGATAATACTATTGTTCTCCCAAAAACCGACACTTGACGCCTTATGTTTGTCAATTTTCAGGAAATGCAACGAGAGCGTTTTCGTACTTTTCATGAATTTCCCCCACCACATGATTTAGTAAAATTAAGAAAAATTCAGTGACTGAAGGTCTGTTCGCGTACCCGAATCTATTATAATATATTTAAATAGATTCGCAGAAAGTCGTTTTGTACTTTTGCTGCAAGCCAAATTTTGCAGCAAAAAGAAGCCAGCCGCCAAATTCTGTTACTGCTGCAGTTTGCTGAAGTACGCGAACAGATCTTGAAAAAAACGCGAACAGACCTATTTTATACACCCTGTAGTTTGTTTCAAACGATTTTGTAGCCGACTGTATATTTTTTGGCATTGGAATGTCGGCATGACGTTAGTTGTCAGACGAGAATGGCATCAACAACATGAAAGATGGGAGATTCCTCGTCAAAAAAAGAATCATCCAGTTCGAATAGTTCTAATAAAAGTCGGCGTTCGCGCAGCGAGTTAATTCGAATGGCGTTAGGAATCTACTTAAAGCAAAGAAACTATGTGGTGAGTTACAAATTGCCCGGAGAGTTTGCACCTGTCAGCATCGCACATAACCTTGAAAATGTAATCGTTTACAAATTTTCGCAGGCTACGGAAAAGTATCGTAAATCGGAATTCTGTTTGTCACAGACACCCAAACAGTTCGTGTTTAACAAGATGATTGATGAGGATCTATCGCATTCAAATTCTTTTTTATATTCGAATGGACTATGCCTGAATAATAATCATGCAACTGTGGAACAACAGTTTACAAAGTGAGTAGAGAAATTTATTTTTCGCGGTTTTTTGTTTATGCAGTAATTTGTGCTATTAATGTTCAATGTTTCAAAGCTTAATTCTAGCTTACCTTAATTACTGAAATGCAATTGTTTCTGATTATGGAAGCATTTTTATTTGGCAAGTAATTAGTTGGGAAGTCATTCGTTTTGATAGATAATCAAGAAAATGAGCATTTTAAAATAGTGCAAACGTAGATATAAGTTAGGCGTGGTCACAAAACCCAATAAAATGCTATTTAAAGAAGAAATACTATTTAATAAAAAATCAAGAAAAACCGGTAACCCAATCTAGGCTACATGTGGCCATGTTCGGTATGCGTACTCAATACGATATCCTCAGCAATTCCTGCCGTCCTAGTCATCGCTCACTTGGAATGGATCTCACACGGATCTTCAATGGAGATACTGGCTAGGTGCCTGGCGCAAAACAGTTTATTGTGGAGCTTGATTTCATGAGGCACGGTCACGATATCACTCATGTATTTCGTGTTGCAAAGGCGGTAGAATAATTCATCCCAACGATGGAGGCCAAACATTCATTAGAGAATCTTACTCTCTGATGCAGATATTACTAATCACCTAATTTTCGGACGAATACAAGTAGATTAAACAAACCATAGTTTTTATATGTTGAAAAAGGCAGACGGGCACTGGTTTCGTCGCCAGCTTTCTGATATGATGGATTCCTCCCACAGTGTACAACTTAGAACAGTTCCCTCTTTTTCATAGAGTGATCTATAAACCGGCTAATATAATTCGATATAAGAATATAAGTAAGGTTGACAGGAGATAAGAAGAGAAGTAAGGTTGGCAGGATCAGATATTTATAGGTTATATATGAAAATAGTCTCACTCATAAACACCACATAAGGGCAAAAAAAAACACAAGACGCACGGAGGCACTTGGGATTAATGATGAGAAACTGAAAAACCATTGAAACTTAAAGATTCAAAGAACAAGTCATCAAAATATGTAGATTTTTTCAAGCACTTTAAAAGTCCATAGGGAAAAAATGCAATTTCAAAACGCCCGTAGCTGTATCTCCGGCCATCAATATAGGCAGCGGTAGGTACGTGACTAGGTTCGCCACTCCTCCTCACAAGTCCTGCCAAACTCCAGTAGCACAGTGAGTGAGGAACAAGTCAGACAATCTTTTGTGCAGTGCATCATTATTAAATTTCTCTTGAAAGAAGGCATCAAACCGGCTGAAATTTTCAAAGGACACTCTCTTACTTCGGGAAATAATTTCTGTCATTACATCGATTGTTTGATTGAACTAAACAGCTCGCTCATGATCGTGAATGAGTCGAAAATAAGCTTCATGAGCAACGGCCTCAGGCCAGTGTAATGGAGGACAATATTCTCACGCCTAAAAAACCCATCGAAGTTCAATGGCTTCGAACGTTTCTCGAAATCGATTATTTCCCCTTAAAGCGGTCTAAAGCAACTTGCCGCATTAAACAACACCGACATACTACTTATAGTCCTCATATTTTGCCCCTTGACTTCCATATGTTTAGTGCGTTGTACTGGCTTTACCAGTTTCTTTTTATGTACACGGGATCAAAAACTTGCCTAAACAATGGAAAAAATGTGCAGATTTTGTAGGAGATTATTTAAAAAAATAATACTCCAGTATTAAGACTTTATAAAATAAAGCTTCATATCTGTTATTGTCGATCGTACATAAATTGAAGTTCGTCCTGAACTAACGAAGCATTAAACATCGTTACGCAGCTCTTCTTGGTCGGCAGAAATTTCATTCCACAATCAATCTCAATTCAATAAATGAATTTGTCCATGATTTTTTTCAACTGCCCTTCCTTTTATTTTTTCCAGCGTCTGAATTTCATCGTAATTTGCACAATTTTCTTGGTGTCATTGCTGTACTTTTGAAATTGCAGTGACAACTTCGCTTCATTTCCATCTTCATCTACCTCATTTTCGTCATCGATACTATATTTATCATTTTGATCGATATTAAGATTCCACTCTTGTATATCAACTTCCGTTATAAGATTCTATTTGAAAAATGAAAATTATTAGCAAGTTATGTTTTGCTATAAATGCTCAAAGCATACAGTTGAAGTAATGAAGTTCAATAAGGCCGATACATCTTGGGTTACGGTATCATCTGCTTGCCTCCAGCGCTGTTATAGGACTGCCAGGGGAACATCATCATCCGGTTGATTTTCAGTGGATAAAATTTGCTTCCATGACTTTTTGATAGACTCTTGGGTTATTGCCTGCCAACCGATGTTCAGATGTTTAACAGCATCTTTAAGAGACGTTTGTTTGAGTTTCTCGATAGGGTTTTCTGACATTATAACAGAACTCAATAAACTCGATCTATAGTGCAACTTCGTCAAGCGAATCACTCCTTGGTCCATTGGCTGTATAAGTGATGTGACATTTGGTGGTAAGAATTTTGTAAAAATCAATCCATCATTAGACTGAAGTGAAGTTGGATGAGCAGGACAGTTATCCAATAACAACATGGCTTTCGGTTTTAAGTTTTTTTCAATAAGAAATTTGCGAACCTAGAATACATACCTAATTATGTATTGAACAAAAAATCCTGAAAATAACAAAAAATTTACCTCAAGTACAAAAGATACGTAAAACCATGTGGTTAATATTCCCGTTGTCATCCAACCATTTTACATACAATGAATTCACCCAATTATACAATACAACGGATTCACCCAATTATTGAAAAAGCGCGGCTTTGCTGATTTGCCAATTATGAGTGATTTTACCTTATGAGACCCGCTAGCATTTGCGCATATTATAATCGTCCCTCTTTGTTTTTCGACCTTTCTTCCGGGGATTTTTTTATCCTTTACTAGATCATTTTGACAAAGATTATGTTGGCTTATGACGATTCGTATCAGCCATGCGATAACACCAAAGTGTAGTTTTGACCTTATAAACTTAGCTAGACTTAAGTTACATCAAAATTTGTACTTTTATAATGATCATTTAGATTTTTGAATTCATATAAAACAGTGTTTGTATTTGCATTTCAAAGTTTTAATACTATAGGTACAAGGTAAAAGCCTCAAGATTTTTTATATGGTAACAAATGTTATCCTACAACTTAGCTTACATATCTATATATCATTCACAACTTTTTTTTAAAATTTTTATACAAACAGTTCTTTGATTGCTTATATATCTAGTTTCACTAACTCTAAGAATCTAGAGAATCTTCTTTATTATTTGTGACCAAGATCGAATCAACTGATCTATAGTGCGAGAAAATTTGGAACTTTTTCCTGATATTTATGTGTTCCCGACAAGCAAATATTTGCTGTTAAAACATTTATTGACAAAAAGTCTATTGAGTTGTTTGATAGTATTGCTCTTGAATTGAATTTCTTGAACCATAAATGATCTTTACTACTTAAAAAAGCTTTAGTCCAAGAATTTTGTTTAATCTTGATTAGCTCCTTTCTGGGAAACTCTCTCCATTGTTCCTTATTTTTAGAGTGAATGTCTAGGTTTGCTTCATCTGGCTCATCATTTTTATTGACCACCACTCCATTACAAGTCCCTTCTCTGGCATCAGAGTCAACCAGGACCATTTCTCTGATATTTTTGTGACACGGAAGCCACTTTACTTTAAAGCCTGTGAACATTGTTAATAACAGCTTTATTATGAGGGCTATTAATTATTTCAATACAGGCTAGATTCGAGTCAGTAATGACCGTTATCCTTTGTTGATAGGTTCTGATCTCAGCAGATATGGCCCGATAAATTCCCTCCAGTTCTGCATTTATAGTGGTCGTCTGTGCATTTAGCGAAAAAATTTCAGACATGTCCCCATTGAAACTCCTTATCGCACAGCCCACTCCAAGGCATAATTTCGCTCCACCCGAGGAAAATAAACTCCGGTTTTCAACAAGTTCATCCGACACTATTTGATCGTACTTTTGCATTATTTCCGACTGTTCCATGGAACCCACATATCTAAAAATCCCAATATTTTTTTCCACTATTGATAGATTAGATGGTTTGCCTACCGGTGCTGATACTACCACCCTATCAAAGAACATTTTTTATTTGTTATAGATTATCGAATAGTTTGACCCATTAAAACCACTCGCACAATCCAGGAACATCTCATTATTTGACATTTTCATTTTCATTATTTCCTTGGCCAGCATGAAATCTGCTCTAAACACCGTCTGGAGCTCGTTTGCTATATCAAAGGCTATGATATATGGCGTTTGATTTGCCAAACCCGGGCATCTTTTAATAACTTTTGTCTTCAGGCTATCAAAACTTTTAATCAAATAGTTTGGGGCTTTGACATAGGTTGATACATGACTTTCTAGCTTCGATCTTACAAAGGATTTATATAAAATTAGCCCTTTTCCGGCGGCAGACCACTTTTAATTCCCGTAACTCTTTTTACTGCATTAACTTGCGTGATGCTTGATAATTTCGCCTTTTGAAAGTCTAAATCAGACAAATTATGTTTAATAATTTTGCAAAGAAAGTTTATGCTTCTGGCCCATTGAATGTTTTTGCTATCGATCTGAATTCTATTAGGAAAAGACTGATATTTCTACTTAGTATGACTCCTTTGCATTTCTCCGGTTTTAGGGGTAATCGAAATTTGTTTGCTGTTAATTTATCAAAACACTTAGTCTTGTTAGATCAGAAAATCATCCGCATAATGAGCAATCCTAGTTGAATGACTTATGTTGCTATGAAAATCCGCTGTGTATATGTTGAAGAGTAGCGGGCTCGAAACATCGCCATGCGGAATCCCATTGCTGACCTTTGTGTTCTCTGATCTCAGTTGAATACTCCTCTGGCTTAGGAACAACACAATCCAGTAAACATATTCTTTAGGAACGCTATACTGATCCAGCCTTTTTTTAACATAGCTATATCAACACTTTCATAACCATTTGAAACATCTAGCAGCACACACATCAAATAATTTTTGTTTTTCTTTTTGCTAACCGATTTATTTTTAGTATATGCATACGAATGGCTAGGGAGCTTGTCCAGAATCCTGCATTCATCGACTAATCTGTCCTTTATGATTCTGTTTATAACTTTCACGAAAACATTTAGCAACGATATCGGTCTGAAGCTCCCTAGCCCAGCCGGATTTTTTGAGGTTTCAAAATGAGAACAAATTTTATTCTTAAAATTTGCCGAGTGTTGGGATGGTAATTTACCAGATTATTTAATGCTTTTCGTACACATTCCAGACTTTGATCACTCATGACATTTATCATATCATATGTTATCATGTCTGGACCTGGCGCTGATTTCTTCCTATGGGCAAAAATGGTATTTTTAGTTCATAAAAGGTGATTTCAATTTTTTTTATAGGGATAGGAGTAGTTTCCAGGTTGAAACAGCTAGTATTACATTTACTTTTGATTAGGTTTAAATATGACACATTATTCTCTGGGTTCCAAAAGGAAGGAAAACTGAGAGACCCGATTTTTTGTTATTCCAGAAATCTTTGACGTTGCCTTTGACGGCTATTTCTGTAAGTTTATTAATCCAGCCATTTCTTCTACTTTCCCTTACTTTAATATCCCAATTCTTTTTTACACTCAGATAACCATAGAAATCCTCCATTCTTTCGGAAGCCTTATAGTAGTGTTTTTTTTTTTGGGATTCCATAAAGTGCTCAATTCTGGGCTCCAGCAGCTTTTGTTTGAGTTTTTTAATGTAGGATTGTTTACCTGATTATCCACAACAATCTCCTTAAGCTTTGTTGAGATAGTCTCAACGCTCCCTGAGAAAGAGCTTTGCCTGATATTACCTAAAAAAAAATTTTAGATAAAATAATTTTTTTGGTTTGGTTTTAATTTTAGTTTTAACGGTAAACGCAATTGAACTATGTCCACTACTGCTAATCAGATTAGAGCTAGTTTTCCATCTACAGTTAGTTGGTAAAAAATTACTCAAGGTCACATCCGGGGCAGATGTGCCTTTATTTCCTAGTTTTTTACTGGTCGAGAATGTTTTGTTACCATTATTTAGGCAGAAAATACTCAGTTTTGACACTAGCTTAAAGAGCTTGTTTTCTCTAGAATTATTATGATGATCCCCCCGAGAACTTATGCCTGGCATTCATGTTTCCCCCAATAATAAATCATCCGAACTGCATGGCAGTAGCAATAATTTGCTTAACTTTAGAGTCAAAGATTTCACTATTTAAGTCAGGGGGACAGTATACCGAGTAGATTCTAATATTTTCTTTCAGATTTATGGTGGTTATTCCCACCACTTCCAGGACAGAATGAATTTTAATTTCCTGAAATACCAAGTCCTTTTTAACCAACAGGCAAACTCCTCCTCCTCTGCTGTCCGTTCTGCTTTTTGATATGATATTAAACCCCTTAATGGGATTACTTATGTTATTTTTTTCAGAGATCAGTGTTTCAGAAATAATGGCTGTATTATAATTTTCATTATTTAAACAGAAATCTAAACTAATCTTATTTTTATATAGACCCTGGATCTTCAGTTATTACACTTTCATCTATATTTATGATATTTTCAGTTATTTTTAAATTATTTGCACTATTTATAAATATATGAAATAAGCTTTCCAGGATATCTTCCTGATTAAGGATCTAGTTTTCAACCTTGTTGCTTTTTAAGAGATTATTTCAAAAAAAATTCACTTCACTAGTTACGTGGTATTTTGGGTTATTGAAAATAGGAGTCAGTTTTGTCTTTTGAGGATCAAACAATTTTAGTCATCTGCTTTACTGGCTTCATATGTATTTTCGGCACTGTTGAGTATTTATTTTCCATTATCGCCTTGTTTATATCTGCTTGAGTATCTATCCCTAGTAGACACAGAAATATCATTATTTATCATACAAAAAGGGCTGAGTTCCTCTTCATCCAAAAGAGGGAAACTATTGCTGTTCGAGATTACTTGTCTGGCTTCAAAGTATGTTATATTTTTTGTTATATATTTTGGTTAATGTGAATCGTAATAATCTGCTTGGTATCTCCATACTACTAAAGTCCCATTTACTAACAAGACTTTTGTTTTTTATTAAATTTAGAAAACTGACATTACTATTTGGATTCCAAGAGGATATTTTTCCACCCACAGATGTGTTATCAATCCTGCCCACGAGGTTCCAAAACTCCACCTCATTCCCTTTAACAGCAACCTTAGATAAGAGTTTATCCCAAGAAGCTCTTTTCGCCTCACTGACCGCTTTCATCATCTCTCGCTTTTCTCAACATGTTCAACGCCCACGAAGACTTTACAGCTTGGAAATATCTGGTGAGACCTTTTTTTAAATTCCATTTTTCCCTCAGCTCATCATTCCACCACGGTTTGGGGCTATAACCTGAATTCCTATGTGTATTCGTGCATCTCAGTCGAAGGGCGTTTAAATCTTCAACTATAACTTCTATATTATCCCGAAAGGAGTGTTGTTTGATAAGAGTATTCAGTTTATTCCTATTCAGAATAAACGAGTTACAAGAAATACATTTTAATTTAAACGCTAATATCATTACTGTGAGTGGCCCATTTAATATTTTTTATTTTATGAGTGACAAATGCCAGGTCCAGTACAGACATTCCACCATTACCTACATGTCCTTTGTGTAGGTACGTGAAAGCCCCTTTGTTAATACAATAGAATTTATTATTTTTCATAATATTATTTAAGATCTTGTCTCTAGCATTGTTTTAAACATCTCCCCAACTTTTCCATTATGCGTTAAAATCTCCAAACATGAAAACTAATTTGCCCTTAAATAAATCTATAAGCTTATACAATTCTTCACAAAAAAAATTGATTATCCTACTCCGGAGGACAGTAAATCGAACAAATAATCAAAGGAAAGTTTTTAAATTAAGAATCTTATTAGCTAATAATTCTAATCCCGAGCATACATTTAAAACTGTGACATTTAAATTTCTTTTCACTACTACTGCCACACCTACCCCAGAGGAACTTATTCCACTCTTAAAAATAGAAGAATATCCATTAATAATTTTACTATTATCAAATCCGTCTTTAGTAAAGGTTTCCGATATACACGCTATGTCTATATGGTTAGAGTTTGTTCAAGTGAAAATTTATTCCTTAATAGACCTTGTATGTTGTGTTGTAACACCTTCATAATGTTAACACTATTTAAAGATACTATAAAATTACTCAAACAAAAAAGCGTAGCCACTTTAGTCAGTAATTTACAAGACTATCTATAATACTTGACTCCTAATTTTATATGATTAATTTATATGCATTATTTATATCTAGCTGATCACTGTGTGTATTTAAGTCTTTGATATCTATTTTATTAAGAACTTTAACGAAAATCTTGTTGAAGAGTTCAATTAATTCCTTGTTATTCTTTGGAATACTATTTAATAGCCCATCTTTACAGATTGTACCTAGAAATTTTTCAAATTCAGTTGTCTTAAAATAGTTGCTGTTCTCAAACACAGGAGAGTTATTGGATTTTTTTTTTTTTTACGGAAGAATCCGAATTTGGAACAACTGATTTTGATTTTAGTTTGACCACCGCTGAATATTTTTTTTAGTGATAACTCTATTGACTTCATTATTGTAGTTTCTAGTACTATTTCTAAATTCCTTGTTGGGCAGCTCAGGAAAGTCCTTGCTTAAGTCGTATTCCTCCAAAAGCGCAAAGCCATTTTGATTATCATTCTGGGGTATTAGTGTACGCGCTTCATACTGCGAGATATTTTTTATGGAAGCTATTTCCGTGACCATGTCTTCCTTTAACCTCCTTGGACACGACTGACAACTGAACGAATGGTCAGAACTATTGCATACAATACTTTTTTAACAGTGCAATTACCTCCACACCTTAGGCATCTCTGCTCCTTCGCTCTACAAAATTTCAAGGTGTGAGCAAATCTACCACATCTCTTACACAGCCTTGGTTTAAAAATGAAGTGTGTAAGACGGATTTGAACAAAACTTAGTTTAATCACTTCCGGAACACTCTTCAAGGTTAATTTAATGGCTTCCGAAGGGATCAATTTGCTAGGATCGTTTTTGTCCCTGATCTGGATTCTATGAGCAGCAACAATTTTGCAATTTCTGAGCGGTTCACCCCTAGCATTACACAGCACTCCATGACTCACGATCTCCGACTCGGGAATATCTCTGGAAATTCCTCTTGCCGTCCCGTACCTGAACAGCAAATTGTTCAGTATGAGCCAACACAACCTATCTCTTTAAGCCTTCCACTATCCAACAGTCCATTAGCCGCTTCTGCTTTCTAAAAAACACTCTAACCGTATTAAAGCCCCCTCTGTCAGAATCTACTATCTTTCCCATGTTTAAATTTTTTGACACATGAAGAAAATGCAAGGGTTTAAAGTACTGTTTTACTCCATTAACGTCTAGCTTTTGTATAATGACTGGATAATGTTTCCTACAATCATTATCATACCTATTATTAAACTTATTAATATTCAATTGATTAGACTCATTTGTCACGTGGAGATCATTATTATTATTATTGCAGTTGCTAAACCCGTTAGAGACATCCATGATTGAACTAACACCAATTTCAGATATTGCGAAACAATTACTTGTAATGATATTATTTTCACTTGTGCCAGTTGCCGAACCCGATGGTTGCGGTTCACAAATAGAATCATTAGTTTTTCTTTTTTGGG
This sequence comes from Nemotelus nigrinus, assembly GCA_947369275.1. NCBI lineage: Eukaryota > Metazoa > Arthropoda > Insecta > Diptera > Stratiomyidae > Nemotelus > Nemotelus nigrinus. The sequence goes on from OX376372.1 coordinate 172,037,432, forward strand.
GCACATTCGAATTCAATACAAAATCCGCATCATGCTTTCGTGCTGCTTTGGTTAGCCTCATGGGCTTCGTTCTGAGCCATTTTCAGACCTAACCTCAAACTCCAAATCGAAGTCCGGTGATTTTACATCAGACGCCATTTCTCCAAATTATCTTGCTCACTTAGCAACTGACCCAACAGGACTTAAATTACCTAACCTTGAAATTGCACAAAGATAAAACAACTTACAGTTTATGACGCAGCTAGCAAAAGTACACTTAACCACAACAGTTAACTTGAATTAGAAAGATCAGAAATTCAATTGATACAAATCACTATTACTATCAAAAAAATCAAGTCACAGTTAGAAGGAACTTGTTCGATCAGGAAAAACAGGAATTTACACGAACGCTATCTGGTTTAAGAAAATGTGCATTTTCCAAACTCGCTTGCAGCACGTCCAGTTCACTCAACTTATCAACAGCAAATCAAGCTTTATGATTATTATTTTTTTCACTTAGTGGTTCACTTTCTGTGAACCGGGGGTTGGCCTTGTCCTATCGGCACCGGCCATCGGGTTCGACTTTTTCCAACGCGAAGTTTAATTGATTTAAGACGCTCTTTGATTTTGAATTTGTAGGGATACTTGGTTGGGATTGGGTTACTTGGAAAGGATTATTATGCAGGATAGGATATTGTGTATCATATTTAATAACTAAGGCAATTATTAACCATTTACTTTATAAATTCAACATACTTAAACTCAAATCTTATTATACTCAAACTTGACATAATTCATTATGGAATGTTACTTTAAGGCACTAGAATATTGTATGTACATAAAATTATTTCAGTTAATTAAATTACTTATTTTTTAAATCTTTGAATAAGAGATGAGAGCAGTCTTTATAATTCTTAAATCATTCTTATCTTAAAGATGAGTAACAGTCTATACTCTTGTTGCTTTTGTACTTCATGATATCAACATTTTTGTGTTCCTTGTGCTTGTATTAACTGTTAAGTGTTCCTATCTGGTTGCTATCCTATACCATTGAACATGAGATAAATTTACAAAAACTGAATATGATTACTTGTGAGCCTCAGAGGCAATTACTTTGTATAAGTGTGATATTTTGCCACTAACCTTAATATAAGTACAAAATATTCATTAAAGACTTAATTATACACCAGCAACATAACTTAAGTTAACACTGCTAATTCTAATATTGATCAACTAAAACAATTTATAAGTCAATTTTACTTATATCTAAGAATTCTGCAAGTTCCTGCATGAAGTGATTTTTGTGATCAGTTAACAATTTTTCTCAATCTGAATATTTATTAAAAAGGTCAAAACTTTCTCTTACCCCAGCTAATTGTTGGCACTGAAAAATTTTGTGATCTATCGTATCGATTTCACCACATAATTCACATTCTTTATTATCTTTAACTTTAATTTTATACAGTCTTTGGTTGTTATATGCTTTTTTTGTGAACAGTCTGTTTATTATTTTAGTGCTTCTACTACTAAATTTGCAATTCTTAAACCAAGTACACTTTCTAAATGCTAATCCTGCATACATCCATGGGCAGCTGTCATAATTACTAATTTGTCTTCTAAACTCTAGTTGCCATTCCCTTTCTATACTATTTTTAATAGCCGACAGAATGTCTTCCTGATTAGATGGTATCGACATTATAGTACCTTCTAATATAGCCTTTTTGGCTTCTTCATCTGCCTTTTTCATCAGAGCAATGTCTCTGTGGCCCGGAACCCAAATAACCCTTACCGAGATGTTCTGATATTGATTCAGTAAAGAAAATATAATTTTGATGATTGGGGTTGGCGATGAATGCACATCAAGCTGCGCACAAGCGCAGTTACTATCCGACAGAATCGTAACTTTATCCCAACCCAAGTTTATTCCCTTGTCAATTGCACTTCAAATTGCAGCAAGTTCTAGTATTAATATACAACTATCACTATTAATTGAATAAAGATATTTTTCTAAGTTAGTTTCATTTATGATAGCATATCCCGCTCCCAAATTTGATTTGGCAGCATCTACTGCCCAGATTCTAAAGCCTGACTACTTTTCCGTCCTCACTAAGGATTCAAATCTGTTACTAAAGTAGCTGTTAGGATGATAATTTGTGAGTGACTCAAACACTCCTGCATTGCTTTTAAGTTAGGAGGCGCTAAGACATATTTCAGTTTGTTGCGATGGATAGTGACCAAATTCATTAAGAACAATACTGTAATTTGAGGATGTTGTTTCAGCAGCTACTAATAGTAAGTTGGGGTTAGAAAATCTGGCATTTAACATTTCTTTGGTTGTACCCCATAAAGCTCTATAATACGTCGGAAGCTCATTAGCCAGTGAAAAAACAGAGTTTGGTGTTTGAGCAGATATACCCACACATCTCTTTAGAACTATAGACTTAACTGTCAATTAACTATCAATTTTTTTTAAATAATATTTTGGGGCATTCAGATTTGCAGTTGCATGACTTTCTAATTTAGATCTGATAAAGGACTTGTATATTGTCAGACTGCTTTGAGGATTTAACCCACTGTTCCTGCCTGTAAATATTTTAGTGAGATTATTGGTTTTATTGATTTTATTAATTGTTTCCTCAAGATCCGTTCTAATAGTATAATAGTATATTTTGAATTTATATGTTTACCTAAGTATTTGATATTTGATGGCCATTGAATTCTTGACCTATTAAACTTTATAACTGGAAGATTGGAACTGGTTTTATTAAAGCAGATGATTTTGCATTTTTGAGGATTTACTCTTAGTTTAAGCTGTGAGTATCTATGGGCAAAGATATTTAGTGCTGATTGGAAGTTTTGGCTGCATACATGAATATTACTAGCTTGTGTCATGATTAAAAAGTCATCAGCGTATTGTAGCAACTTAGAAGCCGGTAGTTGTATATTATGAAATGAGTATGTCGCTATGTTGAACAGTAAGGGTCTAAGGACATCTCCCTGAGGTAAGCCGTTATTTATTTGTAAATTATCTTCTCCTAGCCATATTGATTTTTTAGTGAGAAATTTAAAAATCCAGTAACAGATATTATTTGGAATGATGGTTGATATTAAGTCATAGAGTATCTTAAGATCTATCCCTTCATATGCGTTCTCCAAATCCAAGATTGCTACCATGATTGTATTTGTCCTATTTTACCATGATTGTATTTTTCCTATTTTTTGCGTCAGCCATTAGAACATCAAAGTGATTTAAACACGAGTTAACCGATTTCCCAGCAGTGTAAGCATATGAGTTATTTGGTATTTTTTCCTTAAATTCTTGAATTGTCATTAATCTGTTTTTAATCATGTTATTAACAATTTTAACGAAGACATTAATTAGAGATATCGGTCTATAGCTATTGATTTCATCAGGATTTTGATTTGGTTTTAGGATAGGAACAATTTTAATCTTCATCATATTATCAATCTCTATTTCATTGTTTACTAATCAGTTTAGTGCTATGACACAGTTAGCTTTACTGTGAACATTCATGCTATTAAGGTCCTCATATGTAATTTGATCCAGACCAGGTGCTGTTTTCTTTTTATGTACTCTCAATACATTCTCATACTCTTCCAGAGTGATCCTTAATGTGGTATTTGGGATTGGAATATTATTAGTGGACCAACTACTATTGACACTTTTGCTCTTGATTAAATTTAAAAATTGATTATTATTAGTTGAAATCCAGGAAGAAGTTCTATTGTTATTAGTTCTATTTTTTATTCTATTTACCAAGTTCCAAAATTCTAAGTCATTCCCTTTAGAAGCCACTTTTGACAAAAGTTTTTCCCAGGCACATTTTTTTGCCGAGTTAACCGCTTTTATCCAGTCTTCTCTAGCTTTCATCCATAGGTTAAAAATATATGGGGATTTGACAACCTGAAAGTATTAGGTTGCTGCAGATGAAATGGCCGATTTAGTAATAAATTTTTAAACAGCTGTAATTTTTTATAAAGACAATTTATTTAATCAAAATAGGTACCAATAGATGCAACACACTTTTTCCAACGAGATACAAGTACATTTATTCCAGTTTTGTATAAGTCTGTTGGTGAGAAGTCTGGTGAATATGGATGGTGCGGAAGAGTCTCATAGCACAACTCGTTTAATTTTTGGACCGTTGTTCTCGATATATGAGGTCGTGCGTTATCATGAAGCAGTATCACTCCATCCCTGTTGACAAGCCTAGGTCGTTGGACTATCAATTTCTGATGCATTTCATCCAGCTGAGCACAGTATTTCTCAGCATTGATGGTTTCGCCAGGTTGCAGAAATGAATAGTGGATAACTCCAGCTACAGACCACCAATCAGTTACCATTATTTTCTTTGGATGAAGACTTGGTTTCGGCATGTGTCTTGGCGCTTCATCGGCATCTAGCCATTTGGGCCGATCGGCGACGATTATCGTATAAAATCCACTTTTTATCGCAGGTCACAATTCGGTGCAAGAACGATTCCTTTTTGTTGCGGGAGAGAATAGAACTTGAAATCTTCATTCGACACGTCATGTTTTGCTCGGTATGATCATGCGGAACCCATTTGTCAAGCTTTTTCATTTTTCCAAGTTGTTGCAAGTGGCGGCAAACTGTCGAATTGAGAACGCCTAATTTCTCGGCAAGATCCCTTATGATTTGGCAGGGGTCAGACTCCACTAATGCACGCAGCTCGTCGTTATCGATCGATGGTCCTGGGTGTCCACGTGGCTCACTTCCAAGGTCCATATCTCCGGATCAAAATTACTTATTTAAATTTAAACTAGGCTTATAGCTTTAATGTGAACATAGGAAGCTTCAAGTTTTTTTGTTTTTCTTTTTCTATTTTTGTTTTAGAAAGAAAAACAAGTGATGTTTAAATATAAATCCAATTTAAAGTGAATTCGAGTGAGAAAAAAAACTTGTAGGATAATTTATAAACAGTAATAATATATATAATTACTAAAGAAAAATAATTTTCTATAATTCATACAGTGTTAACATAATGCTGGAATATTCACGATTGTATTGAACTTACAGCACCGTTTAAATATGACAGACAAAATATTACACAACTAATCCAATCACTATATATATTTTAAAGAACCACCGTATGTGGTCGATGTTTCAAAGAAATTAATATCATGTACGTATCATATATACATGTCAAGGAAGAATAATTACAACTAATCACGATTCGTCTATTCGAAGAATAGCTCTATTAAATCTAATATTGTACATTGAGATAACTTTTTTTTCTCTCATGGATTTATGAAAATTAAATATGCGAGAATTGGATCCAAGTGGTATAAATTATTTTATTGGTTTTCAAATGATATATAAACTTAAGAAAACTTTTCATCTAGTCCTTACGCACTACAAACTACATGTCCTCTAGACATCATAAAATATTGCATTCTCAGGAAGCTCCTGGAACTTTTCTATTATATTTTTCGTTTTCTTGTTGCTATTAAATGCCCTAAGATTTTTCTATTTACATTAGATAATCATTTCGTGTCTTTTTAATACGAGTAATTGTCTCCTAAGGATACACTTGTTTTTGATTTTCATATTATTAATAGTTTCTGCTTAACTTTTGAGTATAGTTGACCTCAACTCCTCCGGAGTCAATTGCTAGTAATCGGGTGAAATTTAAAAAAATTAAAATATGAAATTTAAAAATGCTGCATTTGGAACAATTTCCGATCTATTACCTGACTTCGATTTGACATTAATGACGCTAATTTATGCAATTACTAGATTTACTCACAGACCTAGTTTATGCGAGAGCCCAATGTAATCCCGATTTGGGATTATACCAGTCAGAACGTCGTATAAACGGTCAAATTCGGATTTCAGCTTAAACCCAAACAGTTGGGTGTACGCCCGATGACTATGTGTGAGTGTGCATATGAAATGTGTCAATAAAAGTGATTCTTCAACATGAAGGGTCTTGTTTTGAGCAAATTTACACATTATACATATGAAATATGTGACGGCGCTTGTTTTGTGCATTTGGATAAAACTAATGCCGTTTCGTTTATTTTTGCAAAAGAAGACGTCAATCATAATTAAGTGCCGAAAATTACTAGTGCCTGCTGTACTTTCCACAACATTGTGGAACGCCGAATAGAGCATTTGTATTCAAATTGGTTGGAGGAAGTAGCAACCTGTAACATACGCAAACAAGTTTCTATGGTTACGCAAACAAGTTTCTATGGTTACGCAAACAAGTTTCTATGGTTACGCAAACAAGTTTCTATAAAAAAGTTTCTATGGTTATTCGCAATTCGAATTTCATAAAATCCCAATTCCAATTTTGCCCGTTTATACGACGCGATATTTGGGATAATCCCAAATTGGGATTACATTGGGCTCTCGCATAAACTAGGTCACAGGTTCTAATTTCTGGCAGTCTGTCAGTTTTGAATTGTCTGTTTGTGGTCTTGTCCTTGGTTAATGTCAGAGTTAGTTAATTCCTCTTTGTCTAGGAATGATCCGATTCTATTCTTCCAGTTTTTCTTTTTTTTCATTCCAATTTAAAGACTCAGTTTTAATACGTAATTCCGTATTACATCACGTTACATACACCCTAGCGTTAGATCCAGTTTACAGTTTACCACGATTTTTAGTTTTTCAGAAAATTTTATACAAATCTCAGTTTGGCTTATTTTTGGTTTTTTTTCCTAATTGTAGTTTATTTATACAAATGTTTCCATTCGATTGAAGCCATGTAAATGTGAAATAATTTATAAGAGGAAAAAAAAGTTAATCTAGACTCAGCTATTCTGCTTCTCAGTCACTTTCAACCTGAGAAGAAGCCATTCAAAAATGCAATTTAAATGAAAAATAATTTATTTTGGTTTTATAATTCTAACGATATCTCTTGAAAAACAAAAAGTATCCTTAGATTGGCCGCGTTTTTGGAGCTCTGTCGAGAAAAAATTGGAATATTAGCATTAAAAAGAACAAATCGATCCCAGTTGTTTTTTTCAAAGCTACTATTCTCATATATTTTACTATGTACATTCATCTGCTTCACATTACTTTTACTGCGATAGTTTGAGTGGCGTGGCCAGGCTGGAACCGCCACTAACAACCGGTCCCCGGTATTCAAATAATTTAAGAGGAACACACGCTGACGAACTGTCTCAGGCTTCCAGTTCTATCGTAGGGTCATGTCTAAAACCAGCGCTCTATAAATGAAGTGTCATATAGGGTCAGGGTCATTATAGCTTATTTTATTTTATAAAATAATATATAATCCTAGTTTATGAAAATTTTATTCAACAGCGATATATGCTAAATATCAGCAGTGGTTTTTCATATACTTACCTTGTGTGAAGGTTGTAACAATTATATCAAATTTCTGCTCAATATAACCAAAAAAAAATGATATCAACATTCTTCATCCCATCATTTATTTTTCACGTTTCAGATTTATTGAATTTGTAGAAAAGCAAAAGGAACCTGTGAAAACCGAATTAAGCAATCTCTATGGCCCGCTTATTTGCCATTTATATATCGAACTGCTAAAAGGACGCGAGTGGAAACCCGCCTCCAATTTTCTGCGTAACAATGCTCATTATGTAGCTCCAGTTGAAAATCTCAACGCACCGCTACCGAACAAAGTCAACGGCTGTTCAATCAACACAAACTCACACGAGGAATCCTCTTCGTATCCTTCTGCCACCACACAAATTTTATTTTCTAGTGAGTCTACTGAGAACCCTCATCGAGATCATTTTCGCGATCTGATCCAAAGCCTTTCAACCTGCCTGCGTATAGAGTCGTGCGATTCAAGTGAACTGATCGCAGTATTTCGAAGTTCAAAATATGAGTTAGAAATTAGTTTAGAGGCAGTCACCATACTCCAGGAATATCTCTGCAAACAAGGCCATGTTTTGATTCTCAATGTGCTGCAAACGTGGATATATTTCGATGTGACGGATGTGAAAGTGGATGATGGGAAAACAATGTTTAATTTGCAGGAAGCTGTAGAAGAAAAGAATGAGGTTTCGAATGACAAAGAAATTGCCCCGAGAACTGCGAAGCCCGAAGAACATGATCCTGAAGAAGGTACAAGCACCGGTGTAAAAAGATCTAATTCACATTTATCGCAGCTGAATAGTATCCTTGAGCGATTAAAAGATGTTCCCGAACCTGTTCATAACATTAAAATTACCGATCCGGAGCAAATGTAAGCACAACACCAAATAAATAATCTAACCTCTTTGACATATGAGGTCTTAATTGGTACTATTCTTATTTTTAGTCTTGCGTGCGGGTCTATGGATTCCACAAAATGCCACGTTGTAGCTGGCTTTAATAATACGACTGTTAAGCTTTGGCAATTAGATAATAAGACGAGCACGGGTATTCATTTGTACAAACAGTTTAGTGAAAATTATTGTGATTGGAATGTATGTAAGTTGAATGAACAAGAGGAAGATAGTTCTTCAGATAGTGATTCAAATGCGAACATTAATCCCTTACGGGTGACGCAGTATTCTTATAAAGCAATGCGTAGGAAAGAATATTATGACCGGAAATGCGAGCAGAATTCTTTGTAAGACACTTTAATTTCATTATTGCAAAATCCATTATCAAAATGTTATTATTTTTAGTGATGCTTATGGAGGAGTAACTCTCCGCGGGCACAGTAGAGGTGTTACAGATGTTATGTTCTCTTCGCATCATCCGCTGCTGTTTAGTGTATCAAAAGATTCAACAATGAGAGCATGGAAAGCAAATAATTTTGCATGCGGAGCAATTTATAGGTAAGTGAAATATTAAATGTTTACTATGGGTTTATCCATCTCAGTCAAGTTTTGAAATATTAAATGCTTACTAGGTGTTTATCCATCTCAGATAAATTTTGTTCCGTCAATTCGTTAATAGGAAGTTTCGAAATGAAAATAACTTTATTCCACTTTTAATATTACATTTCTTTCTGCGTCAACACTTATATGAAATGTGATGCCCATTTTTGATAAGAGTTTTTCGCCTTTCAATGCCATTCCTTGTCCTGCCTAGCACAATGTAGATTAATTTTAAAAGTAATAAGAACACTAAAAGTATCGAAGAATAACAATGTAGTAGTATCGAAGAATAACAATAAAAAACAAATTAATTCAGGTAAAGAATTATGTACAAATACAAAAAACAAAGGATGCTCAATGGGTTTTTGAAATGATGAGAAAGAAATAATAACGTATATTTTTCTAAAAACTCCTATTCTTTCGATAAGATATTTCATTTTTCTGAAATTTTATGCAGCTCTGTGCATTGGCACTACAACCGGGGTCCTGTCCTGACGTCCTTCAACAAATTTGTCCACCAGTCCCGATAGCGAGCCAATGTCATCCAATTAGGTAACCTTAAACTCCGTGCGTCCTGGTCAAAGCCAGCGCGAACAACTTGCCCTTCGCTTTCTTCTGCCGTAAAATCTGTCGCAAAGAGTTTTTCGGCCAGCTTCCTCTTCGCTTATACGAGCCCCCATCGTTTACTTACGTGAGTACTGCTGTTATATCAGTTGGCCAAAACTGATTCTCGGTCCATTCCGGGGAAGTATATGTAGAGGCCATATACAAAGATAGTATATTTTCAGTAACGATTTGATTGTCATCTGTTTAGTCAGTAAAAAGGCTGCATAATCTGAGCGGTATCCCTAAAAGTATTGACATTTAGTGACAACATTCTGCTGATGACGAAAGAATACGTAATAATTACTAGATAAAGTAAAGTGAAGTAATTCCATGACAATCCTTATCGAGTCAAGAAGTTAAGATGGTAGACAGCTTCATCCACAAGTTTATAATCAAAGTGAATATGAATGTTGAGTGAATAGTTCCACGACTGCGGATTCCAATCCCGGTACAGTTTTTTAATCCCGGGACTAAAAAACTCAAAAATCCCGGGATCCTGGGATTTTTGACATTCTATTTCACTTGGTAAATTTTTGCTGGCACAACGTGGATTGTGGAGATAACTTAGCATACCAGATAGCTCGGTACACTGACGCTCTTTTATTCGGTCCAATATTGTAATTTTCATAGCGTTGGAAATAATGTACCCTTTTTTCTCCTAATTGCCTAACTAAAAATCTTAACAAAGCATTAGCAGTGCATAAATTTGCATTTTTGTGACTTAAGGAACCCACAGTCAATTTTACATGGAGTAAAACTTCAATAACTTTCTGAATCAAATCAAACTCAGTTGCTTCTAATCGATCTGGATATTGTCGGTCTATTGATGCCTTCTGTATACTATTTTTGAAAATGGAAAACCGTTCGAGCATTGTGAAGAGACTATTCCACTTTGTTTTGCAATCCAGTAAAAGAGACAGTTCTTTACCTTGCTCCGATTTTGCATACTTTTGAAGAACGTTATCATTTTTCGTTGGAGATTTTTTTTAATTATAAAATTATCCTACGAACTTTCTTTATGCATGCGCTGATGTCATAATCGTTTTTCAGATCTAGCGTGTCTTGCAAGCGATCGGGTTTAATGTAGAAAGCTAATCAGAAGAGTCCTTCGTGGTCGTCGTCCAAACTATCAGCTGTTTCATCAACTCTATAATCTGGAATGGACATCCTATTATAGAGAAAATGCCAAGTGAATGCTATGCGTGAAACAAATCTGTTGCTCTGGATCTACTAGTCTGCCTACTTTTCGCATCTCGTTTGGCCCATCAATTGCGATGGTAACAATGTCTTTTCCTAGAGAAACATCAAACTCAGCAAGACGCTCTTTTAATATATCTAGGCAGCTCGCAGCTGTCATTGACATCCTTACTCGCACCAATCAAACGTCATCAAACGTCAAACTGAACTGTTCACCTGAGATGCTAGCCTGTCTTATCTTACTTTTTATAATTTTTTTTTTCCTGCTTGCATAGCTGACAACCTTGTTTTTGATTGTTGCTGATAAAATATGTGCACACATTCGCTAGTATTAGTTTCTTCAAATCATTCGAAGTAACGAATACACTAAATGCGAAACAGTCCATACTTATTTATTTACAAACCGCTTTGTATTCTCTTGTTAACTGTTGCATCGGTTTGTTTTGCTCTATTCTTTACGCATCTTGATGTGAACCTGCCTGTTAATTGCTGCCTCGTGCATATGGATTCTATTTGCACTTTTCGAGTCCTGCCGTAATTTGATTGCCGATTATGCTTGACTCCCGCCCCCGGAGTCCCGGCCAATTTCTGGTCCCGAAAATCCCGGGATTCGAAACCATCAATCCCGGGATTTTCGGGACAAGAAATTGGTCGGGATTCGGGATCCGGGGATTGGATTCTCTATCCACGACCCACTTTACCCCTGATGAAGTTAGGTATCCAGGTAACCAGGAACCGCACACACTAGAAGCCAGTGGTCAACACACACACAATAAGACAATACGAGCTTAACTAGATAGTTCACTTCACTGAAAAAGTAAGTAGTTCTCATGGTAGTAAGAGCAGTGGAAGGGCTTCCAATTTTTCAAACTTTCAAATGATAGATATTGAAAGAATTATAAACAGTAAAGAAGAATAGGTAACGATAGCGAAGAAGAAAATGCAAGACCTTAGTTGAGTGTTGAATGGGATTGACAGGAAACTGATAACACACCAATACTTTGGAAAGATTCTGAGTTTCGTGGTGCAAAATACTTATTTCAAATCAGTCAGGCGGGAATCACGTATTATTAGATTTATGTTTTGTTGTGTTCGAAGTTGTTTGCTGTGTTTTGACGATAGTTAGGCAAAAAAATATTCACGCTTATCAAATAATAAACGATGGGACAATATCGAAAGTGAATTGTGCTTGGTTTGGACATGATGAAATGATGGCCAATTATGCGCTCTGCGTTTTGATGGCGCTAGTCGAAAAAACGTTTCTAATCGAAACGTCATACAAACATCTATGCTTGGAAAAGTAATGCCTTTCAAAAGATTTTCTCAGATATCACGGTTTCATTTCTCGAATAATGAATCGAATTGCAGCAATAACCGCCACCAAAAACAGGACCAATCATTCTTACTGGAACGCAAACTCTAATAACATTCACACACAGGACTAAAATATAATTATCGATGAGTCATAAATGCGATTTAAATAATTTAACTCATCAAAACGAACCAGGTTTGGATTGAAAGAATATAAACTCTGTGGGGCAAATAGTTAATGCAGCAAGTTTAAAATATATACTGGCGAAGTTAATATTCAGCTAAATGAAGAGACACTTGAAAATGTTGTCATGGAACTGCCAAAATCCATAGTAAGCAAAGCATACAGATTCATCCTTGACAATTGGCATTCCTCTCTCGCTCTTTTTCTAAAATTGCATGATTAATTACTAAGGTAGTTTTAAATTTACCGGAATCTTTTATACAATACCATACCATGCAGGATTAGTAATTTTCAGACTTGTAAGTTTTTTTTTTAATTAAATAGCTATTTGGGCTTTCGTGTAACTGGTGATTATGTTAAATATCATTATCGCAGATATGCTTCAAATTATTTGTATTCCGCTTTTAGGTAGTCATAGTATTATTACTAACATACCATTTGCTGCAATCATATGTACACAGTGGCGGCCGTAGCGAAAATTTTACGTGGTGCCAGATCTCAAAGTGGTGCCCCTCTGGAACAAAATCTTAGTGTCCCTATACTATACAGCTGCTTATCCGTGACTTAAGGTATACGACCTATAGGTCGGTGGTAAAATTTTTGATTTCGATTCGTTTTCACCTCGTTTTAAATATTAAAAAAAAAAATTTAAATTTTTTGGAATGATTTAGTTTAAAAAAATTTTCAGACTCGTATTTCGGAAGTCACTTACTTTCTTGTTCAATATACAATTTTTCAAACCAAAGTTGTACACTGAGAAGTAAGTAACTTCCGAATAAATTTGACAAAATAAGCACAGTGATGTTGGTCGCACATGATAAGCTGTAGTTCCGCTCATTCGCGTTAAAGTAGTGTTTTCCATCCCGCGGGTACTGCTTTGCTGCGGTCGACAACGTCACTTTGTCTGTCTTGCTGAGGTCGTAAGTTGGACAGATGATAAATAATACAAGCAAATAATTTTGTTTGACTATTTTTATTTAAACTATTATTCTGCAGACAGTCGTAAAATTTATAAAAGTACTACGAATGAGATGGCCACCTTTCTGGCTTTTGTATTTGCATATTTTTTTATTAATTCAGAATAATTTAAATTTTGGGCAATAGAATTTTGTATAGACAAGATTCCACGACCTGACAGTCTTACTAAACACATAGTAGAACGTAGGCAAGTTTTTATAAGTTTAATTTACTGAAACTTCGTTCACCTTTAGCAACAGTTACAGGTATTGTCACCAATATACGAAATGCTGTCAAAACATTCGGAAAATATCTCGCAATTAATTTTTTTATAAGTCTAAATGGCTCTGCCGCTTGAAGATCTTTTAAAAATGGGTTCAAGCTCATAAGTTCTACAAACAATTCACAATCAGACACTTCGCATTTTCCCCCATCAGTTAAACTGATTTGCAAATCCCCATAGGCTTTTTCCAATATGGACCTTTGTTGTAGAAAAATGACGACGTATTATTGAAGCTAGATAGTTGCTTAAATCGAGTGACCAATGCACTTTCAATCGTATCAATCAAAGGGTAAAAAACGATCATCTTAAACAATTCTTCAGGATCACGTGGTGATTCATCTACGACTTCGTACTCAAATAATTTTTTCTCTCTTCGGGCTCGGTCTGGTTTAAAAACTGGCTCTATCTCAGCCTGAGGTGCTCTTTCCTTGGCTGTTATGAGAGCAGATGAAAAGGCTCGGTCCTGTTTCCAGAGATTCCGACTGCATAGCCTTATTTACAATGTTTACTTGGAACAATATATCATACCAAAACACCAATGTAACTATGAACTCGAATTGGTCCATGTACTGAACTAGCGGCAGGGCTTCTGATGTTGCAGCTGAGTCATTTGATTCTTCATGAGATTCAGAAGAGCATTACGAACTGAAGAGTAATGAACGCGAACAGCAGCAAGACTAAAAACTCTACTCTCCCAGCGAGTTTCACAAACTTTTTCAACCGGTAATCTTTCCATGTTCTTAGATATCAGTTCCCATTGCTTTGTTGATTTGGAGAATAGAACAAACAGTCTTTGGAGAAATCCAAATAAAGAAACTGATTTAACGCAAGTTTTGGCTGCATCAGCTATCAGTGTGAACAAAACGGAATGTTATCGATAATTCCTCAACGTGGCTTGCATCAAGAGTACAGACCAGTATTATAGAGAAGTATTTAGCTGATATTACCTTTGACAAAGATTTCGAACTTCACTTCGAAGTATTCTAACTCATTTTGGATGCGCTTGCCGAAATAGTGGACGTTAGCCTCCTTATTTAGAATACGACAAAGGTGTTCCATCATCACAAAATCCAATTTGCCGAGCAACTGCACTAAACCCAGGAAGTTTCCATTGTTAGAAGTGTATAAAGTATCCGATCCGGAACCCCTCTTAACGATAAATTATTGCTTCCCAAGAACAATGCTATGGACATCATTCATTCGAGGATAGTAACCCAACGTATTTTCTCGGGTTCAATATCTTTTTGCAAGTGTCTGTCTATTACACAGAAGGTATTTAATCTAATTGATGCATCTATCGAATTGTTTGTAGTCCGACGGTGATCGTGAATGTTTCTTGTGTTTTGAAGCGCGTTGATAAGTGTCTCCAGTCGTCAAATCCATCTTTTCACAAACACGAGTAGGGATTTGCGTTAAACAGACGACAGCAAAGGTACTATGGTGTATCTGCAGATTTAGAGTAAACGAGCCATCTTCAGTTGAAATTTTGGCCATTTCACCATAGGGCCTCAAATAAAAATTTCATCTCTATTTGCAGAGCCGCTGAGTGGCCATTCTGAAATATAATTATATTTCTTTTCACTAATAAGTGGTAATAATTATATAACTGAGATAATTTCATCAGAAATGTTTTGATATCCAGAAGAGGTTTCAGAAATATCTAAATAAACTGGGCTCAAGCTTTTTGTCATTATTTTGACGCCGGATTTCTTTCACAATCTAAAAAAATATTTGCCGAGCGTTTGTTGGCAGCTTAAGTTTCGCTTAAATTATTTTGGCATTTGCTTCATTTCTCAAACTTATCATATTGATTGGCCATTAAACTGTACGTGTATTCATTACGAGGTTTAATCATTCAGCTTTTGCAAAATACGCGGTGACGGGTCACAGTGTAGGTATTAGGGTTAGAACAGATGCGTGTGGTTTAATAAGATAAGGTTACTTTAGGGTAAGTAAATAGGCCATATTTTGAAGATGCGTGGTAAAGCGAAATTCAAGTGTAAGTTTTAATACTTTGCAAATGGACGACTTGATGACAACAGACAGAGCGTGGCTAGCGAAACAAACGTCGGTCAGTAGCGATTCGGTGTGCGGTGAGCAGCGCCCGAAAGTTGCATTTCGGCTGATTTCAGCGTCTCTCCCATGACGGCGCCTGGTGCAGTCGCACCGCCCTAGAACCACCACTGTATGTACATACTAATAAAATATGCTATATAAGTTTTCCGTTAAAATTCATCTGAATTCCATAAGAGCACCATCCCGTGAAGTAAACAAGAGTTCGGCTACACTCAGCCGCAAGATATAAAGTTTCAAGTTCGAACACTTTATCTCTCCCGTTTCGGCTCTTTTTACAACCATTCGGGCATATTGCTTTGGCCCAGTTGCTTCGGAGTTGAATCGTATGGAAAGGCGTTAAAAGCTTAAGGTCAAGGAGCAAAACGGTATAGAGGTAGCTGGGAAGCTCATTAATTAACCTTGGTGTACACCAGATGACGGATAAAAAGTTGAAGCATAACCCTCGAAGACAACCCGAGAAGTACGATTGACAACATAAGGGGTGATCCGAGAGTGTAGGACATCAGAAATGCCGAATTGATCAAGCTTATCCAACATTACATTATGATTAACTGTAATATTGTATTAACATGCTGTCAACTTTTCGTCCATCCAACGAATCGAATAGAGGGAAATATTATTGTTCGTATTAACAGTACAGTTATTACAGTTCAATTCAAAATGTTTTTCTTGGACCAACATGTACGTTACTGCGTTCCAGGCATGCAATTCTAGCTTTGAGCCTAGCTAAGTTCGGTATATAAGTCACAAACCGAAGATAACCTGAAATAATGGTAGTTGCATTATTATTGGTCCGGATTTTGACGAATCATTTTTTGTCCAAAAAGTGTTAAGAAGCCGACCTAACGCAGACGAAGGTCCAGCTCTGCAAGGTGAATAAATAAAATTATAATTCAAATTCGAGGCTCATCAAAAACATTAACATTCCACTCCTCACTCTAGCATAATTTAGATTGCTTGCTCTCAACTTTCAAACCCCGTCTAGCGTTCAGTATATATTTCATCACGTATTAACTAACCCTAAATAATTAAAATAATGGTTCGGCTTTAGAAATATGAAATTTGAATAAAATTAAATAAGTATTTAACTGACTTTTTTCTTATTTCCTTATCCTTTTCTTATAGGAAAATGTCGGCTGATATTTATGTAATAATCATATGCTTTTGAGCATTTTAAGTAAAGCATTGGGTTCCGATTCTTTAAAAGTCAAATTTTCGAGTCGAATTATTTAACAGATTTTTCTCAAATTTAACAACAAAAAGCTTGAATCTTCAATCAACAAATCATCTATCAACAATGTTTTTATTCATCTTTCATTAGAGGCATAATGTTTTGTTTAAAGGTCATCACAATGTTTTTTGATTTAGATATTCACATTTGGGAAACCTTAAGGTAAAGTTTTCTAAAACCAAATCAACAATTTGAATAGCCTACGTGAATTTATGAGAAAGCCTTGTAACCTGAATTTTTATTGACTGCAAGTTCCTACGATTTTCTTATTTGAGTGGTAGGCGTACATTTGGAACAACGCAGAAAACGTTTTCTTGTCATTTAAAAAAATTATACATGTATTGACTTGTTCAATGAATCCAAAAACTTCGAGTCTAAATATTTATTAAAAGACAAAGTATGCAACAAACTAATTTGATATATCTTTCTCCATCACAATTTTGAATGCATTTGACCATGTTATGTCGTAGCAGCCAACAAATATTAATATAGCAGCTAACGTATCTTGCAAAAAATGGCACTTTTCTGCCTCCGTCCACATTCAAATATCGCGATCAAGATATATCTGCTATTTTTCAAAATTAAAATCAATTCTTTAATTGTTTTGTTCAATTCAAATACAATCTGAACTTGAATTTCAGAGGACATAATTATCCAATTTGGTGCGTAGCTGAAAGTCCAAACCCAAATTACATCGCTACTGGATCTCGTGATCTCACTGCAAGACTTTGGACGGCTGAACGAGAAAGTCCTTTAATAACTTACGTAGGACATACCCAAGATGTCGAGGTAAAACTTTATATATTTTTAAAACGGATTATTTGTAATAAACTATATATTTTAGTGTGTTGCTTTTCATCCAAATGGCAATTACTTAGCAACAGGATCGTGCGATCTGTCGGCTCGTCTGTGGTCGACTACTGATGGAAAAGTTCTACGTGTATTTGCCGATTGTCGTTATCCTATTTCAGCGATTGCATTTAGTCCAAATGGTAAAATGATTGCAGCGGCGGGGGAAGAAACGAAAATTCGAATATTTGATTTAGCAGCCGGTTCTCAATTGGCCGAATTACGCGATCATACAGCGTATGTTTCTAGCATCGCATGGAATGCAACCGGTACAAAGTTTGCTTCGTGCTGTGTTGATGGAAGTATACGTGTCTGGGATATCTCGAAAATTAATAGGTAAGTTGTTCTTAGCTTTCTGTAAAGTCAAGATTTTAAAATAGCCCAACATTTCAGCGAAACATCATCGCAATCGTCTTCGACGTCGAACTGCACTAGAATTTTATGGAACAAGTCAGGCTGTAAACGTTGTGTGAAGATTTTCTTTCATTCCCCCGATGGCGTTACAATAATTGGCAGTGTATGAGTGGTGCTCAAGTGAAAGCAGAAGAGAATGTGTGTAAAAAGACTGTAAGTTATTCTATATTTTAACTAATGTTAATTTATAATAAAACATTAAAAGTTAAAGAAATTAACCCATGTCTTTTATTGTTTAATTTCATTCTGATTGATTTATGAGTATCTAGTTTTAATGATGAGCATATCGGCATTTAGGGAAGCGTTTGATTCAGTGGTTCTAAAAAGCCTACGCTCTGCTATCTCCAATAGGGTTTTTATTTCTAAAGTCTGCATTTTGTAGTGGTAGCAGAAACATGGTGGTATATGTAATCCAAAAAACCTTGCGATAACTTATGACAGGAAGTGGATCTTTTTTCGATTGTTGCTTAAAGGCCGGTATCCATTTGTTTTGCGTATCGTATTCGTATCACCGTTGCGTATCAGTGGATACGTCAAACGTATCTTCTTTCCGTATCAAAATATGATACAAAGAAACGCAACGAAGTCGATCGGTCATTTGGCGGTTTTTTGCCGTCGCATCAAAGGAATGATACGATACGAAGTGGAGTCATATTTGGAGAAGTTGCGTTGCACAGCATCGATTAGTGAATGAAAATATTTCAGACGAGTATCGAGCTTTTTGTAACGCATCGTACCGATGATACATGGAATATTGAGTAGTGTGCACATCGTATCCGTTTAGTGAATAATACGCAACAGGGATACGATCAGTGCTGCCATTTTAGCATTTTGAATGCTAGATCTAGCATTATTTTTTCCAAAACGGCATTCGAAATTCCGAGTTAGCATCTAGCATTATTTTTAGCATTTAAAAATACAAAAACGCGCTCATGGCATTTTTTTAGAAGTGACAACCAGAAGTGACAGTTGTCTGATTTTGAAATAATGATAGTGATTATAAAGTCTAAAATATAAAGATTATAAAGTCATCTATATTGCTTTAAATATGGTAACGTTCAATTAAATCGTGAAGATGCTAAAAATCAGTAATGTGGTCCCATCCAGTTCAGACTCCCAGGAGCCTCGGGCATCTACAAATTCAAGTTTACCGAAGTATGAGCATTCTAGTTAGATATTTTTTCCTGAATAATGTGAATCATTTGTTTTGTTAGGGCTTCAAATGCAAGCGATCGCACGGATAGCGCTGGAGAAAAATCCGAAACTAATACTTTTTCTTCACTTAAAAATAAATAATTGTTGCTGTTTTGATTGCGCGATTCCAAACGACGTTTTGAAAAATATTGGCAGAAATGAGCTTTACACAAGAAAAGAAGATTTAAAAAAAACGGATATGTCTGTAATAGATATAGAATCATTTTGAGATGTAAATTTTAAACTTCTAATTTGTTTATACATACGAGGTTATACATACGAGGGTTGATCAATAAGTAATGATAATGAATATAAACCAAGGTGATTAAACTTAATATATATATATATATATATATATATAAATATATATATATATATATATATATATATATATATATATATATATATATATATATATATATATATATATATATATTTTTTTTTTTTTTTTTTTTCAACATAGTCTTCTAACAAGTCAATACATTTAGTCCATCTTTTTTCCAAACCCAGGATACCCTTAGGAAAAAAATATTTTATCTAGACTCTCCCAAAATGCCTCAACAGCGGCCATTACTTCCCTATCATCTTCAAATTTCTCACTCCAAAGGTTTTGTTTGAGCCGGGGAAAGAGGTAGAAGCCGCTGAGAGCTAGATCTAGTGAATAGGGTGGGTGTTCAAGCAGTTCGACTCCTGTTTCTTTAATTGCATACATCGCAATTGCAGCCTTGTGAGCCGGTGCTTTACTTTGAAGAAACAGAACTCTGGATCGCAGTTTGCCGTGTCTTTTCTCCTTCATCGCCTCTCGCAATCTTCTTATTTGTTCAGCTTAGTAAGAACCTGATATAGTGGCTCCTTTTTACAAATATTCCAATATAAAAATTTTTTCAGCGTCCCAAAAAACTGATGCCATAACCTTTCATGCAGAACTTGATACTTTGAGTGTCTTCGGCGTCGATGAAGAGGGTCGCTTCCAGGTCATCGATTGCGTTTTGGTTTCTGGATCAAAATGGTAGATCCAGGTCTCGTCCATGGTCATGAAATATGACAAAAAATTCTCATGATCTGCTTGGAACTTTTCGAAATTCATCCTTGAAATGTCAACTCGTTTCTTCTTATGCTCGTACGTTAACATTGTCGGTACCCAACGCGCTGAGACCTTTTTCATATGTAACTTGTTGGCAAAGATTTTTCGAATATTACTATATGAGATCCCTGTAACCTCAGCTACATGCCTGATAGTCACTCTTTGATCTGCCAATCCGACATCTTCGACTTTTTTACGTTGTCTTCATGAGGGATGTGGATGGACGTCCTTCGCGGTGTTCATCTTCAGGGGATGTTTTTCTCAGCTTAAACTCCTTGGCCTAGCGTGCAACGGTGGAATATGGAGCAGCAGAGTCCCCTAATGTTTCCACCATGTTGCCGTGAATGCATTTGGTAGACATTTTTTCAAACAGTGGTACTTAATCACAGCTTTAATATCGTTTTTCCCCATTTTCATGTTCTCTCTTCGACCGTTCGTATTCAACCTTCGACCGTTCGAATGTAGCTCCCTGGAATCGATGCCTATTTTTTATTCATGCTGACTTAGTGAGTATATGTAGTAGTAAACATTTTTTTTCTTTTAATTTTATGCGAACTGGAAATAGCCCATTATCATTAATTATTGATCAACCCTCATATAAATATACATATTGTTTTCATATTGAACCATGTTTATTTCAATGAAATAAGAAATTTAGCATTATAATTTTACAAGATCTAGCATTATTTAGCATTAAATAAAATTGAATCTAGCATTATTTCAAAAAAATAAATGGCAGCACTGGATATGATACGCAAGAAATGCAATATGTGGATACTTACCTTAAGCCTTCGTGTATCGCAAACATTTTACTATTTTTTTTTACACTAATGCCATGTTACAGAGCAGCAGGGATTTTCCTACACCCCCCTAACACCCCCCTAATACCCCCCCTGGAAAGTGCATACACCCCCCATAACACGGACAATTTTCCTACACAAAGGGACCTTTGTGTCTTTTGTTCCAAAGGGACACCCCTCCTAAAATTCTGAACACACCCCCCATGAAAAATTCCTGAGAAAACCCCTGCAGAGCAGGCACTCTAAAAAGTACATGATTTTAATATATTTAATTTGTCCTACCAATAAACAAAACTTTAGGTCGACTACGTAAAGCTAGCAAAAAAAACATCTGTGCTTCATACGACGACCTTTTTAAACTTTTAAAACTTAAATCCGGTTTGAATTGACGGAAGTCAAGCATGAAATGAATGAATATCGAAACACTTGCGATTTTTGTTGTGTGGTATTGGATGAATTTCTTTGTGTAATGTCAGTATACACCAAGAAAACTGAAAAAATATCTCTAAATTATGTGAAAAACTATCTGCAGAAAATCAGCTATTGAGGATGCAAGTAAACGGGTTTACCTGGCAAGTGAATAAAATCGAGCAAGAAAAACATTTATCGATACTTGAAATATCTGGCATTTCGGAAACATCTGGCATTTTGGAAACATCTGGCATTTTGAAAACTAAGAATCAAGTATCCCTCAATAAATCTCGCGTAGAGTAACTAATTCGAGACGCGTCAACCTAACTCTTGATAGATTCTACAGCTAACCTAATTCTTGATAGTTTTCCAACGAGCGAAATGTGCCTAAATCCAAGCCTGACTATGACGTATAAAAGATTACTGTACAAAGCAATCATTCGCTGAAGAAAATAGCTACAACTTTATGTGAATGAAATATGATAATATGCTGATAAGGAAAAGCAAAACTAGCAAACTTTATCTGGTATCACGTGATATAAATCTATATATAAGCCATTTTATTTATTCACAAGTTTGTTGAAGATAATAAGCAAAACAATCAATAATGTATGTCTTTCTTTAGTCGTAAATGCGATAGCGTCAAAATTATTCATCTCAATATTAGAAGTGTTCGAAAAAATTTTAATGAGATTACAACTTGGATGTCGGATTTAAGATTAAATTTTGATCTAATTGCTCTTATCGAAACGTGATTAGACCATATTATGACTGGATACCAAATTGAAGGCTACAAGATAACTATCATGGTGGTTCTGGTGAATAAACATTATATACTGGGTACAAGGGTCGTTTATTTTTATCAGAAATCATGCGCTACTGTTGAGAAAAATACATTTTCCGAAATTTTGCTAAAACATAACTTCCCTTTTTGTTCATGCATCATCACATTTAAAGTGATGTTTCGTAAGCAAGTAACTAAGATATAAATCTTTAAATGATTTTCCTGAAAAAAAAACATCCGTTTTCCAACAACATCGATATTCAGATGATGATGCATAGAAGGTGAATATACCCTGAAGTAGTTCTGCACTCAGGGCTGACAAGGAGGCTCATTGTTAAAAAGGTGACAAAACGATCCAATGTCAAATAGCCTTGGTCACATTCATGCAAAACCCAGTAGCAATGGAAGTTTTGAGGCAAATACCCCAAATGAACGTTCATGCTGGCAAAAGCTAATTCAAGTGGATTTTCATTCTGACTGGATACTATTTTATTATAGCCTATTCACATTGCCACAAAATCAGATATTTTTTAGACGTTTCGTTGTTTTGGGTACAATCAGGCTCATGATCACATGTTTTTTCATACAAATCAAAATCAGGTATGAAAGGAAATACATCAAACTAATCAGATAACAGTGTACGCAAATGTACGTAAAATTTGCAGCTTAGAAAATTTTCTATAAAAAAGGTCTTATTACTTTTTCTTGTAACGATAACCGTTTTTGAGATATTTTGTTTCATAAACTGGTAGCCTGTGTTTCCCATGAAAAGTGCACTCATTTCTGCAATTTAATGCTTTCACAAGTAGGAACTAAAATCACATGAATATAAGTGCTAGACACCTTAATACTAGATGTCAATATTTACACATGTCCTGTAAATGCAGTATATTTATCTGATTGAGTTGCATTTCAACCTACTAACACTAATATTATATACTAAAACTAATTCATCAAAATTATAGAATAATTGCTACCCACCCGTCGTTGCGTTGTAAAAAATATATTTAGTATTTCAAGTCTTGAAAGAGGTGGCATACATTTTATATTTGTATGATATACCCTACCCAAGCAGAATTAGGTGAATAATTTGTCGCAAAAAAGTAGCATTTAAAAATTGTGTCTTACATGTCCTCATGTAAAAAAAACCCAGTAACAAATCGATAACGTTGCACTATTTTCTTACAGCACTCGTCACAAAAGTCGACATAATTTAGGTGTCGTTACGTCCTAGTGTCGAAACTGGCGATATGAAACGTTACAATGTTTGTTGCCAAACTGCTAATAATGTTTCGATGTTGAGACCATTCTGCCATACTGTGCCGTGGCTTTGAGTAAAATTTTTTTACCCGTAACAGTTACGAATCTATTAATTATGACCAGAAATATCAATATAGTATTTTCCAAATGAAAAAATTCTTCTCATAAGTAATTCAAAAATCAAGACACACTAATATAAAACTAAAAGAATATACACTATACGTAATTAAATACTACGCTTGTAAAAACATATTTTGGATACCACAAATAAGTGGAACACCCGAAATTGTTTAAGCATTAGCAAAAACATGATAAATTATTTCAGCCACGCATATATCCGCGTTTGCCGCTATAAGAAAGATTCCGCTATAAGAAAGATTCGTTGGCTGAAGAGTTAAATTCGGAAGATTGATACAAATTTCGAAATATTTGCAAGGATATTTTCGGGTAGTCGCTTACGCCGAGGAGGGGAAACTAATAGTGATTGCTCCAAACTAGCTCAAATCTTTCAATTATAGGAATATTCTTCGATTAAATCTCCGGCGGCTTGAAACTAATTTAAATTACTATACCAGAATCGCTTTTTATCTGCAAAAAAAAATACAAATGGGTCATTTTTAGAATAGAATTATTCAACAACGATCTGACAAAAATATGTTTGGGTGGAATATATTTAGAATAAAACGAGACACATTAAACGCTTAGAAAATTGAAATGTTAAAGCTGAAATATTTTAAAACTATGTGTACGATATTAAATTTAAAAGCTGACTAAAATTTTCAACTCTTTTTTACATTTTATATACAAATTATTTTTAAAGTGTGTAGTCAGTTTGTACTCGTATTTTACTTTGATCAGTCTTCGTGCAGGGTAAAAATCAGAGCTTGCATCATGGGTACTTACCGTTTTGCTGTGAATGTAATTTTCGAAAAAAAGTTCTAATTTCAGGAAAGTAAGGGGACATCTTGTCTTTGGTGTGCACCTTGATATTGTCGCTCTGGGCAAAATGTCAAAAAACTCCATCGATCCGAGTGCTGCCAAACATTTTACACGGGGTCAAAGGTCACCAAAAGTGATTTTTTGCTTACAACTAAAAAAAAATGTACAAAAAAATTGCAGCTTAGAAAATTTTCTACAAAAAAGTCATTAGTTTTTCTTGTAACGATAACCATTTTTGAGATATTTTGTTTAAAAACGGTAGCCTTTTTTCCCATGAAAAGTGCATTCCTTCCCACACCACCTGCATTGTAAAGTACAAGGTGTATTTTTGAATTTGGCATCCAGAGTATACATAATCCACGTTTCCTTGTGTTTACAAAATTTTTATTTTTTAGAAAATAATTATGAATTAATTTTTTGGCTTTTTTTTGTTTATTTAGAATAGGAGCTATTAATTTTAACAATTATTTCTCCTTGGACTCTTTTTCAATGTGTATGCTTCCCCACTTATTGTACTTCTGCTGTCTCCTGTATTTCCATGGATTCAGTCAGGAAACAATTGTGAATTAAATCATCATTAGAGTGAAAATCATCGATTTTATTCTTATGGGGCGATACATTTAGGCAGGACTGACCATGGCAATTACCACAAACTGGTGAACAATGCAACCCAACTTTTCTGTAGCCTTAGTTTAAGCTGCAGTCCTTGGTGCAATTCAGCTAAATTTATGGGGCGGGTAGGAGCATAATTTGAATTAACGCCAAAATGGTATCCCTGAACTTCCATCCCCAATATTCAGGAATGAGCTCGTTGTCAAGCCATGTTTGAACTGGGTAATACATCTAATATGAATGTTGCCGAGCAGCACTAGATGCTGGCGGAATAATAGATAATTGAACAGGTTTTTCGAGCTGTGTTTAGAAGTTTAGTATCTGTCAGTATAAATATATGCTTCTTGTGCTGGAGCTTGATACCTAGCCAGGAGAAAACGAATTCCATTGTTGAAAGCCACATCATGACAACACTGTTTTACTAAGAATGTCTGTGTAGTTTATTAATTTCACTTTTCTTTCAAATATTGAAGTTTTTATACATTAGTTTTCCTTTTCTTAAGAATCGCTGAAGTAGTGTCGCAAGCTGACATTTCATGCAAAAATAAAATATGGGCTTGACACTTTGGATATGAGTTCAAGATTTGTGAAGAACACATTTTTGGTCTTCATCCAAATCTTCATTAATATCAATATTAGTCGATACAATAATAGCCAATGCCAAATGGGCTAATAAATGACCTCTAAAAGCTCCAGCATAAGCATGCCTTTTTTGCGCTTTGCGTACAGAATTAGGTGGATAAATGACGGAAAGAGCTTATTTATTGTCCTTGCTTAATAAGACCAAGGGATCCAAGATAAGGCATGGTTAAATGAAAACGTTCTACTCTTACGATAAATTTTTACAATTGTGATCCTTCAGGTGCTACCGCTACAATTTCTCAAGCTTTAGCAATACATACTTGGTGGCCATATTTTTTGCATTGTCTAGAACGCATAGTCGTTTTACTGAATCCTACAATTTGACACTTTTATTTTCATAAACTTTAATTGGGACTTAAGTTTTTAACACAATAACCTTTGCCCCATGCGCGGTGTGAACGTCCTATTTTTTTGTTTCATCCATAATGTGAAAAGTATAACAACTATCAATGGTGCAGACATTAATGTCTGCATTATCAGCAGCATACTGGTGAAGAGCTCCTGTTTCAGGTAGTAGTATTAGTGACTAGAAGCGCTCGACTGCTGCAGCCTTAATATTCAATTGTTTCTTTGTACGAGGCATATATATTGAAGCTTACATGGTGCATGTATACAGTTTAGATCTGACAAGGTAGGAGTGAGCAGATGCTCCTTAAGGCTTCACACTTCTTCTCCATCTATGCAAGAGTGTAGTAGATATGTTCGATTATATTTTTATTTTTCTGGGCTCCCAAGTAGAAAAACCAATTCATTAATATTCCAGTTATAACCAACGTTGGATTAGCTAAACATGCCGTGGAGAAAGCGCATAAAGTTTGTTATAACTGTTAAAATCAAAATATTTTAAAAACGGTTATCGTTATAGTAAAAAGTTACAGATCTTTTGGCTAAACTCGACTACGTGCCCCCCATAACCGTTAGACAATTTGACTGATAGATGGTCGGCTGATATGTTTGTATAATACACGAGTATTTTTAAAGTAATAGTATATCTTTTTGTAATCATTTTCAAAGCTTCATTTAAATTTTATAGCTGCTTTTGAGAACATTAAGAGTTTTTATGAAGCCTCCTGAAATGATATCGCATCTATTATAACATAATTTTTGACTACTACTGTCTGAAGCTGCAAACAAAAAGAAGGGGTACTTCGTCACATCTCTACCTGAAATACTAGTGCATGCCTTCGCCACATTTAGAACCGGAAAATATGTACTGGATTTATCCTCATTTGTAGGGATTTACATGAAAAACTAAGCGGCTACATATATTTTTCATTACAAGTCAAACTGGGTGCGACGACGGTAAGCCGTAATACAGTAATTTTTTGAAGTAATTCGAAACATTTCAACTGACGTAATATTCTATATTCAAAAGATAAAAACATATTCACATGTATGCAATTTAATTTTACACAATAACTATTTACAACAATCTGATGAGACTATCATCACGACTAGCATACAAAAATATGTTGTTTTTGCCTAATTTTAAAGCATACAATCCAGGGCAAAAAACTACATGATTTGAGTCGACTTGTCCACAGACAATAACAATACGAATATATGCATCCTAATAAATTAACGTTGCTCTTAAAATACGTGATGTTTACAAGTATATGAGGTAATTTCTTTAGTATTTTCCATCAATAAAACAAAACTAAACGAAAAAGCTTCAGTGTAAATTTGAAAACCAATTATGTTTGTTTATCGTTTGAAACGTCCTTTCATAAGCTGTAATGTTTTTTGCATTAGAGGTGCTTTTTTTGGTCGACTTGGAATTGCTGAAAAGAATATTCAGTAAGTACATTATTCTGACTTATGGATTTCTCGAAACTCACAGGCTTGTGCATTATCTCGCATATCTGCCGCAATGCGTAATCGTGTGTCGCCAGCCTTTGCAACTGTGGGTGCCATCTTCGAAAGAGCTTCGACTCGAGCAGCTGGCGTAGCACTCATTTTAAACTTGGTACCGTATTGTTCTTGCTTGCGCTGCACGTTACGCGGCGGCTTAACATCCATATCAACATATGCAAGTTGAGTTCGTTTTATTGGTGCCGTTATTTGCTTTTGCTGATAAGTTATATTTTTTGTTAGCATATTGAGCCTTTGATCTTGTTCCTCTTTGCAGCGCTACAATGATTGATAAGTAATAATAAAATAAATATTTATATGTTTATTTTTACAAATTCACTTGCTTATCAATAAAAATAAATGATATTAGTGGAAATATAGCATTACTAACCAAAAACATTTCTCGCCAACTTTCCATTTCTAAACGTTTCTTTGTTTTATATCGACGACTGCAATGCACTTTCCATAAATCATCGGTATCTTCTAAAAGATATTGATTAAACTCTTCGAAAGTTAGAAGTTGTTCAGGTGTAGCATGTTCCAAGACTGATTTTAATACATAAAACGGTATGCCACCCGTATATTCCAGAGCTAAAATATAAAAAAAACATAATAATATAAGGTGATTGGGCGCAAAAATCATAATTCCATGTTTTCCCCCAATTTCATATATTGCCAGTCATTTCTGTTAGTTGAATTAACGAAATAGCTCGAAAAGTTTATGTTGATAGTGCTTCTTGGCAAGTAAATGCTACTCAAATAACTATTCTCTGTTGCCAATATCATTACACTTATAAAGAATTCAATTGATAAAGTGGGTTATTTTTTTTTACTATTTTGAAGCAATTTCAATATTTC
Organism: Nemotelus nigrinus; assembly: GCA_947369275.1. NCBI lineage: Eukaryota > Metazoa > Arthropoda > Insecta > Diptera > Stratiomyidae > Nemotelus > Nemotelus nigrinus. Next base: position 172,065,795 of record OX376372.1, read on the forward strand.
GGAGATAAATCCCGACGAATTTATGATGATTTAAGCTTTACTGGAAATAATGATGAAAAGCATTAGAAATAATGGAAGTGGGATTTCCTCTACACAAATCAGATCGCACGCAAGCTAATGTGGACGAAGAATTTGATGATTATTGAATGGTTGATTAGACATCAAATTCACTGTAAATTTCTATAATGCAAAAATAGGCTGATCGATAGTTTACTAGTATAGCCTTTTGTTATAGCAAATAATCTGCTTGCTCGCTAAATCGCTAATATGCTTACTTGCTACTAAATCGATTTATTTATAAATCGTGGAAACTTTCGGTCATATATTTAAGTGGATAAGGATTTACGTAAAGCTCTTATAATTTGCATTTAAATTTAACGAAAATAGAAAAATAGGACAATATTAATAATTGAAAAACAAATTCAGAAATGCAAGGTACAAATTATGTATGTAACGCGTTCACATTCAAGGTTGCAACAGAAGTGACCGTTTGGATCTGGACCAATAGCTGAGAAAGAGCCAGTAGCTCGTTTATTCAAGTTCAAGATTCCCATACTTGTATACTTATACTTGATTAGCCTATGCTACGATCCCTCATGCAATGGTAAGAGTACCAGCACATCATATTCTTCGTGTTGTTTAGATGAATATGACATATGAGTAAATCATTTGGTTGAACGTGTTTACTATATATGATTTGTTTATTGATTATACTTTGTTTACTATTTGTTTGGTAGTTCCTGAACGGCCTTGTCCATAACATTTTGCATGTCCGCAACGATATTCAATCCTACATAATATATACATGTTGTGCATACTGTGTATCTGTTGGTGGATTCAATTGATGGTTTAAGTGGGTCACTTCTTGCATGCTTGTAAGAAGATGCAATGTTTATTGTTACTTGATATGTAAATCTGACTTGTTTATGTATACAGATTGGTGTATATCACAGTATTTCAAGATATCTTGCAATACATTTAGCTTGAAATTGACTATCGTTATTTTATTTATTTTATTTTATTCCAATTGTCAATTTGAATATATATATATGTATGAACATAAATAAAAATTACTTTTTATTTATATTGAATATAATGAAGCGTATCCTTGCTAACTTTAAAAATTGTACATTATGTGTACAATATTGTTCTCAAAATTATTGAAATGAATATAAAATAGCATTAAATGAAATGAAAACTTCTAAATGTCAGCAATACCTGAGACATTATCATTACCAGATTTGCAAATTGAGTTTTATTTGCTATATTTTTCATCTGAAAGTTGTAGTGAGGCTTGAGAATTGTATGAAATGGAAATAAAAATACATGAAATGAAAACTTCTGAACGTCTTTTAAAGTAGTTAAGTTAAATTTAGTTGTTCGTAATGTGTATTATAATTAATGGGAAAGGCAATCTGTTAAAATAAACACAAGCTGCGATGGATATCCACAACTCGGAACGTGCTCTCTATTCAACTTGTTAGTATCGTAACAATCAGGATTCTTAGACATGCCGTCAAACTTCTATTCGGCAAACGGTCTAAGTTTTCTGCTTTGGACCATTTTAAATATCTGGATACTTCTTTGGCAACACGATAATTGTTGATTATGTTACGAAACTTCCGATTCGGTTTCTGTAGAATAACATCGCTCTTTTTCATTGATAGAAAAGTTTTGAATACTTCTATACAAACGACCAGGATCGGTAGGTCCATTTTAATGTCGTAAATTGTTTCAATTGGAGAAATGGGGTTAAAATCAACCTAACGCAATCTTTTTCTGTCGAGTTTCAATTCCAATTCCGTTTTCCACGCTAGCGTCAGAATTTTCTGAGCCTGCTCGATGTCCGGCTAACCCTCTGGCTTGATGTCCGATACTTCATAGGCTCTAATAAGCGGAACTTATTCTTCATCATCAGAAGCAGCAAATATATATTCGTGATCCTGATCACTTTCATCTTGTTCCGCAAATGATAAAATTGGAATTACTTTTCATGTGCCAACATAATATAAAGAGTACAAACAGAAAACCGACGTTTTCCAATATATGGCGGCAGTACTAAAGCGGCACAAAAATGTTGGATCAGAATCGTGTTATGATGAGCTTAGTCATCTGTAAATAGCTTCTCATTATTGCATTTGTAAAGTTTCACCAGCGTGATGTATTCTTTTTTGCGTGCAAATTTCTAAACTAAGTATGCGCCATTTGCGAAAAGTTTTACTTTTTTGCCTTCAATTCATAGAAATCGGATGATTTTTCAAACATATAACGAGTCTTCAATTAGCGAAAGATCGTGCCGGAAATAGTTTTAACGCTACAAAATGGTAATTTCAAAGTGAAAGGCAAGGGACATCCGAGGCCTGTGAATAAAATTGCAGATACATAATTGAACGCATTAGTGGAAGAAAATCCATCTCAAACGCGGCAAAAACTTGCAGATTCATTAGGCGTCACCCAGCAAGCCATTTAATATCGCTTGAAAACGTTGAGAGTGATTCGAAAGTATGGACATTAGGTGCCTAAAGATTTGAAGGACGTGCGAAGGTATTTCTTGACGTGCGAACAGTTGCTCAAACAAGGGACATTTTTCCACACTGTATAGTAACGGGATGAAAAAAGTGGATCCATTACGGTTGTACAAAGCGAATCGTGGGAGTGTCCCAGCGATGCATCAACATCGTCGGCCATGTCAAACATTGCTGTCTCGAACGTCATGCTATGTATTTGGCGGGACTAGCTCGGCGTGGTATATTATGAGCTTTTGCAGCTGGATGAATCCATCAGAGAAGTTCGCTACCGAACCTAACTGATGCGTTTGAGCAGAGCGTTGAATGAACAACGGCCTCAATACGAGCAAAAACACGAAAAAGTTATTTCGCTGCACGACACCGTTCGACCAGTTTTTTTTACGTGTTTCAAATGTAAATAATTAAATTAACATACCATTTTTACACGTGCAAAAAAGAAAACTCGTTCAATTTCGTTCGGATGTTTGTGATTTCCAAAAAAAAAACTTCTACATATAATAAAAAAGTGCTACTTTGATTGCTTATCTGTATATAAAATGTATGTAGGTAATCGTATATCTTTGCACGCAGGTAAGCAAATTCAGATTACCCCGCACATACGGTTAAATAAATGAGGTGAATATATTTTAATAATCAATAGCACTTCGACAATTTAATCATACATTTACTTTATGCACAACAAGGTGGTGATCTTGCTTGCAACCCCGATATCTGGTCGAGTATCAGCTATTGACTTTGCCGGTATAGGCAGTATAAACAGTCATTTTATAGATCCCGATTTTTTTGGTTTACATAACACTAGTCACTGCACCCGAATTCAACCCGAGCCTGGATGAAAATCGCTATTGCTAAATCGTATTGCTATACCCAGCAGTGCAAAAAGTCCAGTCAGTCTTAACTCTAATAAATTAATCCTTATAATATATGATTTTGAAAGAAAGTATTTGTCAGCTTCAAGCCTTTTGCTTAAAAAGTGGGATATCTATGCTATCTTAGCTCAGCAACTTCTGGTTATAATGGCAAAAAATCTTTAAAATATTTCACCAGTGTTTATGAGTCCCTTTTAACATTTACCTTCAAACCATCATTATTTGATATAGTCTCTAATTATTGTTAATGAAATTAATAGCACTGCATTTATAATTATTACAATAAGCATATCACAGGAGTGAATAGTATAAAATGTTATACCAGCAATGAGACATATAAAACAAATTTAAACACAAAAACAAAGACAGGTTAGTACGTACCATCTATATTCTTTTGTAAGACTCGAATGCACATCTTATGTAACGTAGGAACTTGCATGATAGCCCCAGTTTTAACGCCTGAATAAATTTTTGTTCTGCAAATAAATAAAATGCAAATGTTCTTTCTTACTAATACAAAACACTTAAGTCCAACATCCTACCTAATAGTCTTCGACTGAATGCCACTTTGTAGAGCCTCATCATCGGTCATCGTTCGTCTTGGAGGAGCAGGTTTTGCTACCACATTATTTGAGAAAACACATTCCATTACGGTTGGATTCAACGGCAGTGGCTTATAGTTTGGAGAAATCGTTGGTAATTCGAAAGACAGTTTCGGGTCAAGAGGTTCGAGCTTTACTTTCGATGTTAATAATGGCGGTGTCTATCATTAAGAATATTTAAAGCTATGAATATTTGAACTATGAATACAAACAGCTACTCTTACCTTTGAACGTGAACTTGATGGAGAAGTAGACAGTTTCGGTGTTGTTGTCGTAGATGAAGACGAGGAGGCGCTTCCATTAGTTTTTGGTGATTTAAGTTTTGGTACTGATTTTGAGGCTGGCGGTGCCATCAAACCTAAAGCCTCTTCAAAGCTAAAACTGCCCATCGAGCTATCGATACCACCATCATTAATTTTCTTTATTTCCTTCTTTGCTTTCTTCGGAATAATCTCTGCTTCATCGGAAGATGATTCATCTCCACGGTCCTGTTTCCGTTTGCTGCTTTTTTTTATATCACTGTTACTGCTTCTATTATCTTTGCTACCTTTTTTATTTTCATTTTTACTAGAACTCTTAATACTACTGGACTTATCACCGCTACTTTTTTTCTCTTCATCTCTGGAGCTTTCGCCGTGTTTGCTTTTTAACGGAGAGGAAGATGATTTATGCTCTCCATTTCGCCGATGAGAATCTTTATCCTGGTCTTTTCTGCTTGACTTGTGATGTCGACTTTCATCGGCAGTATCAACTTTATCTAATTTTTCGCTCTTGTTTGGGCTGCTTGATGTCGACGATTTTTTAACTGAACGTTTGCTATCTTCTTCTTTATTCTTATCGCTTGTTTTGCTTCCTTTATGACTGTGATGTTCTGAATTTTTATGGTCTCTACTTTTACTACTTTTACTATTACTTTTATGATAGCTTGAAGCTTTTGAGGATGATTTAGGTGAAAATCTTCTAGATGATTCATCTCCTCTTTCTTTACTGAGTTCGGTGTCTATAATAAGTTTCTCTTCATCTTCATCTTCGTCGTCATACAGATTAACGTCAGACATGTGTGATGGAGATTCTTGCGATGGCTCTGGTGTAAGATCAGCCTTTTTTAGATGTCGTTGGTCCGAACTAGTAAATTTTTCTTCCCTCCTTCGGCTTGAATGGTGCTTATCACTATCGTGATTTTCCTTGGAATTTTTGTCGCTGCCATTGTTACAACTCTTATCGCGGTTATATTCGATGGATGTATGATTTCCTTGCTTTCTTTCATGCGATACATGCTGGAGTTGTCCATACCTGTTACTGGATTCGCTTCGATTTTCTTTGCATCTTTTGTCTTTCGCATTCACATTTGAATTCTTTTTATCCTCTTGGCTAGACGAATGCTTCTGCTTGTGACTGTTGTAATCATAATTTCCATTTTGGCTGCTTTGATTGCCGTTATTTGCGTTGTTTCGATTCCCGTTTGAAGAAGGGTCGTGGTCGTTACCATTCTCCCTTTGAATATCTTCATCCTCGGGAATTTTTTCTTCAGCTGCAACCATTGCTTTCCATTTGGTTACAAGTGCCTTAGCTGCGACTCCAACTTCTTTATCATATTTGCGTAGTGAATTGACAGTTTTGCCAATTCCGGTTTGTTGTAAATGTTCAACGGTTACAGGCAGTTTGTAAAGCTTTTCGATGCAGTGCAGGAGCTGAAAAGTAATGGTTATCAGTATATGATTAATTATATGTCTGTACGTTATGGATACAACAAATTTATGAACTTTTTGAGTTTATGATAGCTTGAGGCATAAAGAAGGTATTGTATTGTGCAAGGAATTTGGTTCTCACACGTCGACAGCATCGAGAATAGTCAGCAATTAGACCGAAACATTCAAACTATATGAACGAATTGCAAAGATAAACGGAAAACGTGATGGGAAGGGAAAGTATGATCGAATTAAAGAGTGCCTACTGGTTCGGTTCAAACATATAGGAGCGAAAAATTAAATTAACAACAGGCCCAATTTTAAGCGATGAAACAAATATATTTAATGTGAACCATTTTTTTAGCTTTCAAAAAATATATTGATTTAAAGATCAAGTTTTCCTTTAGAAGCTAGATAGATTTCAATTTCGTTTTTCATAATTTTGACGGATATCGTTATTTCGAGGGGGTAATCTGCACTCTTCTTCAATAAAATTCTTCATTAATGTTAAAAACAAATATATTTGCGATTGTGTTAGGTACAGAACAGTTTCAAGAATTCAAAAGAACTACAAAAACCTACGATACTCGAAACATATTACTTTAATAAACTTTGGAAGCTCTTTTAAGTATATTTAGGTTGTCGGCTATGTGAAAAATTATAATATTGTCTATGATAAGTTACTTGCGGGAAAGCATTAAGAATTTACTGGACGAAACATGGAGGAGCTAAAGCGAATAGTATTTCTTCTTCATGAAATAAAAACGGACGTAGGCCACGTAATGTAAGAATTCAAGTTCTATCGTAAAAACACGGACTATATTCAACTTATTAAATGCAATTAAAGGGTACAGTACGCAAACAGTTGACTGTTCTCAAATTTGAGTTGCCTTTGAAAAACGATGCAAAAACCAAAGTTTTGAATACTTTGCAAATCATAAAAAAGGAAGGAACCAATACATGCTAGTATTTATTTCCTTTTCACACAAAAAATCAAATTGAAATAGCAGAAAATTCAATTAAAACAGTTTTACAAAGAATAGTTTGATTTGTGAATTCTTGTCCTCTCTCATACCAGTGCTTGACACTGCCTGAGGGGAAAGTTTGTGACAAATGAAGTTATTCGATTGCATGCAATATGAAATACTTTGTTATGGGTGTTGGTGAATACAAGTGAGAAACTAACGACCATACCACAACTAATTAGCCATTTATGTCACTCCTAATGTATCCTCATTTTGTAAAGAAAGAAAAAATTGCGATGAAAGTGTGGTTCGGACCCTTCCACAGATCCTTCATTCCCTACTCAGGAATGGTCAATTTATTACTAACAGCGGAATTCAAACTAACCTCATTTTTTGTCTATAGTTAGTAGGAAATACTTTACAGTTGGTGGTGGATAATAAAGTGCATGCATATATATATTCTTTTCTCAACAGAGCCCTCTTTCAGCATTCATGCATGAGTATGTTGAAATGGTGAAATTTTCTTCAGTTCAGTAAATTTTAGTTTGCTGAGCTGAAGAAGTGTGCCACGAAATCGGATATATATGTGTATTTATACATTTACATATATATGTTTGATTGTCGACGACGAATTCGATAATAAATAATAAATAAAAAAAAGTTAGGCTTGATAATCAAGGTGATTCGGATAAGTTAAATGATCAGCGTAAGGCTCGTTTCACACATATGAGGTTCCATTCGGTTCGGTTCGTTTTCGGTCGCTGCCGACAAGTGTGAAACGATAATTCGGTTTCTATTCGGTGCCTAATAGAAACCGCATAGAACCGAATACTCCCTGAGCACGAATAGGTTTCATCAGGTTTCTATTCGGTGTGAATTCGTGTCCAGGGAACAGAAAGCAATGAAGGCGTTCACACATGGACGGTTTAGTTTCGGTTATAACTGATTGGATCATTTGAATTTTTGTTTAAATTTATAAGTTATCAGTTTGGATCTCTTAATTTGAAATATTTATCTAGTTAGTTAAGTCAGTTTTAATTAATTTTATAATTACCTCCAATTTTTTTGAAATTATCGGTCGTACTTTTTCTGATAAAATGAGCGATTTATAAGATGTTGATGTGGATCGGCTGATTTGTGCTATGCAATCTAAAATAGCGCTGTGGGACAAGACTTGTGCAAAATTTGAAGATACATTTAAGACGCAAGAGGCAAGGAAAAACGATTGTGTGGAAATTTTACGCAAAGTTGAGGAAGAAAACACAAAACCTAATATGAACCGTGTGAGAACCGTGTATGTGTGAAGAGGTTGCGTTCGGTTCGGTTTGTTTTCGGTTACAGCCGAAAACGAACCGAACCGAATGGAACCTCGTACGTGTGAAACAAGCCTAAGGCTGGTTTCACACATATGAGGTTCCATTCGGTTCGGTTCATTTTCGGTCGCTGCCGACAAGTGTGAAACGATAATTCGGTTTCTATTCGGTGCCTAATAGAAACCGCATAGAACCGAATACTCCCTGAGCACGAATAGGTTTCATCAGGTTTCTATTAGGTGTGAATTCGTGTCCAGGGAACAGAAAGCAATCAAGGCGTTCACACATGCACGGTTTAGAATCGGTTTCAAACTGATTGGATCATTTGAATTTTTTTTTAATTTATAAATTATCAGTTTGGACCTCTTAATTTGAAATATTTAGACGTTTTACCTAGTTAGTTTAGTCAGTTTTAGTTAGTTTTATTATCACCTATAATTTTTTTGAAATTATCAGTCGCAGTTTTTCTGACAAAATGAGCGATTTATAAGATGTTGATGTGGGTCGGCGGATTTGTCCTGTGCCATCTAAAATAGCACTGTGGGACAACACTTGTGCAAAATATGAACATAAATTTAAGAGGCAAGAGGCATGGAAAAAAGATTATGGAAATTTTTGAAGACTTTAATGAATTGTTTAATGAAAAAGCACAAAACCTAATATGAACCGTGTAGGGACCGTGTATGTGTGAAGGGGTTTCATTCGGTTCGGTTTGTTTTCGGTTACAACCGAAAACGAATCGAACCGAATGGAACCTCGTACGTGTGAAACAAGCCTAACAAAGCTTTAGACATTGCCATTCCAGACTGTGATTATGGCAAGTTGATCTTTTGCGACAATAGCCGTGTTTTTGTATCTTTATCCAGATCAGAGTAGGACAGATAGACCGGTTTGCGAAAACGCGCATTTTAGTAGCAGCTGAAAGAATTTTAATATTCAATGACCGTTTTGAAAGTAATTTATTTACAAGTTTATTTTCTTAAGGCATGATTTTGATGCGTAATGTTAGTTTCATCAACCACTAGGAACGCATTTGCTTATTTATAAGCACTCTACATGTGAACTCATTATTTATTCGGAGCAGAGTACCTGCATCGGTTAGACCACTAGGTTTATCGGAGCAAAAAATCATTTTTTAAATTATTTTATTAATTTCATAAGATCGAATGAGACAATTCACCTATGTTCTTGTAATAATCATTTTGCAATCAGCGAGAAAATAAGCTTTTTTTCGGTCGGTAAAAGAAAAAAATAGTGGTAACGCGTACATTTGACAGAGGGAATGTTTAAACTTTTTTACATTTAATCGGTAAGAATAGAGTTTGAATCAGTTGTGTTTGCTAACCACACAGTATATGCATAACAGCTGCGAGTTTGGTTTCAGTTTCTTCATTGAGTTTTATGCATTCAACCGTCTACGTGTCAGAAATCTACAACATTGTTTTAGAAATTTACAATTCATGAGGTTGTCATAAAAACCAAAATCCAAAAAACATCATGGACTTTTTTTTTTGTAAATCTCATAAGTTTTGAAAATTTGGCCGAAACATGTGTCACTTTGGAAAAGTTGAAATGTAATGTAGCTGGCTTAAAATGTTGCAAACTTTATTTCGGGAATAGGCAACTCTAGTTTTGCTACAGTTAATCTGATATCCGTGTTTTGAAATTTTTTAGCATCTGAGTTCTGACGTTCGAACGCTTTTGGTGGTAAAAAAAAATGGAATTGACCCGTAAACATTTTCGTGCGACAATGTTTTTACAATTTTTGACGTGAATTTTCTCAAAAACAATAAATTGATGAACGTAATCGGGCTTCTGGCAAAGAATTACCATGCAAAACTTATCTGTATCGGTGGATCAGTGAATTCAGCTGTGGCTGTAATTCGACCAGAAACATCGATGCTGTGCGCGAATTGATAATGATGTATCGTAAAGTTACTTATAGTGACGTGTAGGTATTTTTGGGCGTTAGTAGCAACATCATACATTAAATATTGCATGAATATTTGGCTAACGGAAAGATATGTTTGCGTTGGATTCCGCCAAAATTTGACAATAACTGAAAAACATGCTCTTGTTTATTGCTGCAAAGAAATAATGGAAAAATTTGATCGTGGTGCTTCAAAAGACATTTAAAAGAACGTGATAGGTGTGAAATCTTGGTATATACCCGAAAGTAAACAGGAGTCTGCTGTATGGATATTTCAAGATGAGCCAAATCCAACAAAAGTTGTCGCCCACGAAGCACGAAAATCCGGACTAGTCGCCACAGTACCATTAGAGCAAATCGGACAGTCAATTCCAAATGATACACCACCATTTACTTGCCATAAGCTTTCGGAAAGATGAGGAAAACCAATCGTCGAAGACGGATCATTTAATCTAATGCTTAATGGTGTATTGAACAGCAAGGAGAATATTTTGGAAAACAATTAATCTATTTTTTATGACAAATGTTTATTTTTTTTTCTCAATTCGCGAAATATAAACGACAACCTTCGTAAAACAATCCAAGTTAGGTTTTAATATACTTCAGTGCAATATCCGTCTCTAAAATGATTTACTGCTGTGAGTATGTTACAAACCTACTTATGTGCTATCAAGATCATTACGCCTTATCACCAAAAAATGTAGCGTTTAAATATTGTTTGCTTTCGAACCGTCCGATAAATGCAAGCGAAACATGTGTTTATATCTAAACTCTAAACCCGCATAAAGTAAGAAATGAACAAGTGATGTTGAATGAATATATACTGTGAGAGTCAAAAGTGATAGCACACTTAGAAATTTCATTTTTGAACTAACATATTTTTCTAACGGTAATGTATAGGAAACAATTGAATGTCTCAAATCAAAGTTTTATTTGCTCCGAAGAAATTATAATCATTTCATAGCAATGCATACTGCACTAATAATTTTGTATGCAAAAACATTGTATTAGTGCCATTTTTATCAGTAAAAAGTAATGGCACACTTGTCTTTATCATTTGAAAAATAACAGTTAAACTTAAAACCAGAATTTTGTTTCGGCCTCTTTTGCTTTTATCATATCTTGCAAATGTGTTGGCTCTAAAGCTAGTGGTGGTTTTGTGGTTAAACTAGTGATTGCTGTGAAGTATTTGAGTCGTGTTCAATGTTAAGAATATTTCAGAAAAATGATTCACGAAACTCAGTTAGAGACAAGAAAAATCATTTTAAATTTATGGAAAGAGGGCAAGGCCTATCGCGAAATTGGAAAAATAGTCAAAAGACATTATTCGACAATCAGAAATATAATCGCGAAATTCAAATCTTGTAGAAAATTAGAACATTTTTCACGTTCTGGTCGACCCAGGAAATTAGATCCCGCGCAAGTAAAAGAAATCATCAAAGAAGTAAAGGCTAATCCAAGATCAAGTGTGGTGAAAATTGCAGAGAAGTCAGTAGGTGCATCTACGGTCCGTAGGACACAAAATTCAAATGATTTACATGGACGAGCACCAAGGAAGAGGCCTTTCATATCGGACACGAACAAACGGAAGCGGCTAAAATATCCAAATAAATACAATGAAAATAAACAAATGGAGTTGAGTTCTGGAAAACTGTGCTCTTCACCGGTGAAAGCAAATACGAAATTTTCGGGTATAAAAAATCTACAAAAATATGGCGAACTAAAAATTCCGAATTTGAAGAAAAAAACATCACATCTACATTGAAGCATGGTGGAGGGTCGGTCATGGTATGGGGGTGTATGGCGGGGACAGGAGTCGGGAATCTCGTGTCCATTGATTGTACAATGAACAAAGAGCAGTACCTTAAAATTTTGCAAGAAAATTTGGCTCCCAATGTTCAAAAATTGGAGCTGCCTAGGACGTGGATCTTCCAACAATACAACGACCCTAAGCATACATCTCGCTTGGCCAAAAATGGCTCCTGTATCGGACACCGAATCAACTTGATCACCCTCCCCAGTCTCCGGAATTTAACCCTATAGAGCATTTGTGGGAATTTTTTGATCAGCGAGTTCGAAAAAGGCCAATTTCTTGCAAAAAAGATTGGAAAAATGCTTTGCTTGAAGAATGGGAAGTTCTAAGCCCAAATTTGACAAAGAACCTTGTAGAATCTATGCCAAGACGCCTGGAAGCTGTGAGAAAAGCAAAATGAGCCCAAACTAAATACTAGTTTTAAGTTGAACTGTAATTTTTCAATTGACAGGAACAAGTGTGCCATTACTTTTGACTGATAAAAATAGCACTCTTACAATGTTTTTGAAGTACTGATAAGTGATAAGTACTGTATAAACCGCTATGAAATGATTATAATTTCTTAAAAACGAATAAAACTTTGATTTGAGACATTCAACTGTTTGATATACCTTACAGTTAGAAAAATATGTTAAGTTCAAAAATGAAATTTCTTAGTGTGCCATAACTTTTGACTCTCACGGTACGTTAATTTTATGATTGCTTGCTGACAATATGAAATTATTTGATTTCTCTTAAATTTTATAATTCATTGTACTCTGTTTCGATAAGAATTGTATTCATTTTATTCATATTTTCGAACGATTTTGAATATCTTATTTTATAAAAATTTTAATATTTTGTGTACTATTTCTAAATTCGAAAGGATTTCAATTTAATAGCGAACCAAACCTTTATAATTGACATCTTTAATCTGTTCGTACAACTAAATCTTTCACGTCTTACCCATTGACCTTCATAATCTTGGTTGCATAAGCAGGAACAAGTTGATAGTATCTACTAATTTTTCAAAGCTTGAGTGTTTTTGATTGTATGGATTTATCCTATTTTATTGGCCGTATTTATGCCGTAAATGTACATTCTTCCTTTTATCATCTTACTGAAGTTCGGCAGGATAAGATTCTAAGACTTCTTATTCCCTGTGTTTATCATTAACCTTACTCCTGTTATTTATTTCTCCTATCTTTTATACGTTGATCCAAGTGTTCAGAGCAATTTAATCGATCTTTGCGCTCTTGGTGACAATGTGGTGTTGTGAATTCATTTTCTCTAAAATTTTATTAAATTTCTTAAGCATATAAAAGGTTTCAATTTCAATTGATGTTTTTCTTCTCTCTGGATCTCCACTTGCCATAGTTGAAAATTTTCAAGGCCTTACTTCAATACATTCTAGAATACACTTACTTTCCATTCATTCTAGAATACATGGTCCAAGAGTATCAAACAAATTCTTCAGTTCATCCTCAGTGTAGGCTGTTTCATTCTTGTTGAACTCTTTGCAAACGGACGTATAATTATACTTATTTAAAGTCGAGCCTAATAATGTGTTATTGGCAATCATCAAGCAGAAGAGTTTTCAGGCCAATTTTCCCAAACAGTTGCTATGTGCGCTTGTGCTCGATTCTGTCTAACAATAACAATTTTTATCTTGAAGCTGTCTTCTGCCATTCAGAAATTTTGAGCAAACAGGTATAATGCCGTTCTGGTAATAAAATTCATCGATACCTGCCCCGGCTTTTCACGTGAGCTGTTTCTTTCTGCAACCAATATCTTGAAGTCAAATTTCGACTTATGGATTGATTCAATAGTGCTTGCATTATTTGTTCTAACTCTCATGTGTTGTTATTTTGGATTGATTTATCGTTTTAGTCGTTGACCTTATTCTGATACCTGGCTTTTCCATCATTTTCCTCATCTTCATTTTTGCTGCAGGGCTAACATTTGTCAGTATACTTGATTGCCTGTTGTGAGTCACCTTCCTCTTTTTCCAGCCATATTCACACAATTTTTCTCTATACACATAGAGTCCTGAAATATTTCAGAAACGGATTTTTCAAATCTCACTAGCAGTTTGGATTTTTGTCTGTGTGTTCTTCGAAGCAATAATGAAAACAAAATTAAGTCCTCCAACAGGTATTTTAAAAAATATTAGGTTTTCGGATAAAATCGGTATGAACTTTCCTAACAACAATCAATACTTACGATACACACGGCAACAAAACTCATTTTTTTGCGATCGGGAGCAATAAAATGTTGCAGGTAGTTTTGCAGAAACGTCATTAACTACCCCAGTAATAAAAATTAACTATATAATGAGTGTATCTCTCTGTCTCTATTTATAGGGACAAATTAGTGCCGCCTTTTCTGGAAATTAGCTATACTGCTTTGAACTTCTAGTATAGATTTTTATACTTTCGTAGTTAAGCAAATATGTTTTGATTTGAAAGTATTAAAATAGAAAAAACATAAATTGATTTTTCGAAAACTATGCAACTCACAAAACTATAACACGCAGTTTTAGAGGCTACCAATATTTTCGTTGTAATTTTTTTTTTTGTATGAAAGTTACAGTCATAGTAGTTTGGGTAGAGAGGTGCGATATCACAATGGGCCCTTGTGTGCCTTCTTCGGAGTCTATCTGAAAAAAGCAGCCGCGGAACCTAACCTTAGGCAGAGAGGATTCTATTGATTTGCATGTGCTTATTCATCTGAGAAACACTCTTTTTCGATAAAAATAAAATGGCCTATGAATTTCATATTGCAATTATTCAGGTGCATTAACGTCGTTCTATTACAGGCAACTATTTCTAGGTATTCTTATCAAATCAAGATGTACTTTATCCTACCATTAATTTCAATAGCTTCAGAAATTAGCATCACATGCGTTCAAATCATGGCGAAGCATATATGTACATATATAAACTTATGCATTTGCTATGCACATGTTCTAAGGGCTTCCAATATTAATACCTGACATCCAATCCATCTACTTTTTTTTCATAAACATTTTTAACCAGTTGCTGTTGTGTAAGCAATGCCACAATGTTAAGAAAAATAGTTAATCGACTGCTATTGAAGTGAAAATTGTTAACGAATGCAAAATTTCACTAGCTAGTGATTGTAATTTTTTGCCATGGCTGAATCAGAGGCCTCCGAAGTTATATTTAACCATTCAAGATAAAACAAACTGTGTAACCAACGATTGGTGAAATATGATTTACTGAGTAAAAACTCGACAATTATTTCATCCTCAGTAGTTGCAGAATTGAACGCAAAATATTTTAATTTGCATTTTCAATGTTAGCAAAATACAACTATGAAATCAAAATGTATCGGATTAAATAGAATCGAAAGAGTGTGCTGCAGCATACATTACTTATCAAGAAATGTAACATAAATTATTCATTAAATCATTTGATAACCAGCAAGGTTCGAAAGGTACTAATTAATTGGTTATCTATGGCATTTCGAAATGTATATCACACGCATATGTCTCACTTGCTCAGTTAACTACTTTTGCCAATTTGAAATGCTGTGTTGCGAAATTACAAATATCTTTGCATCTGGCATTATTGTTTTACCTATACTCTCTAATACTTTCTTTTTACTTTACGCCACTCCGATATCACATTGCATTTATCATAGATGCACAAATGTGCAATTGCTTTAACCATAGAAGACAAACCTGAAGGGATGAAATGCATTGTGGAAAATCCCATTTACTTACCCGAACTTCATCGTTAGCAGATTTCTCAATGCTGCGCTGATAATGCCCGATCACGTCTGTTATGGAGGTCATCTTTCGCGAAACTAGAGATCTCTTAACACGCAATTCACTTAATCGATTACATGCAACACTTTATTTTCGTATATTAACGCTTATTATCGATAATATTCTTAGAACGTTTCACTAATACCCTGCACACGTCATTTTCATCGGTTGGTAGTCCGAAAATGTATAATCCCACTTAAAAATAGCGTTGCATTGAAATCACAATTGCAATGGAGGAGCGAACGCAATTATGCGAATAACCCTTCTGAAAACACAAACAGACAATACCCTGAGTTCCAAGAAATTTATCGATTCAAAAGAACGCAGAAAGGATCCAAAAATGTCGACGACGTCTCATACGAATACGAACGCCAGGTGAGAAAATCGTTCAGACTTTGACATTGACAGCCGAAGCAGTTCAGCTGTCCATGGGGGTGCCAGATATGCTGAGTGCATTCAATGTTGGCATAATTCAATAGGTCTGTTCGCGTACTTTGTCACTGGTAGGTTTTACAACAATTGGACCAAATGTTACCTGACCTATAGCGCTGACTAAAGATCTGTTCGCGTACTTCAGCAAACTGCAGCAGTAACAGAATTTAGCAGCTGGTTTCTTTTTGCTGCAAAATTTGGCTTGCAGCAAGAGTACAAAAACGACTTTCTGCGAATCTATTTTAATATATTATAATAGATTAAGGTACGCGAACCAACCTTAAGTGAACTTAGATGGGGTTTACAGCGTTTGGACCAAATGTGACCTGACCTAAGCACGGACTAAGTGAGTTCAGTCATAAGGTGTTTAATCAACCTGACCTAAAATTTGGCCAGGTCGAATTTAGTGCTCGTTTGTACTTGACAGCTGTCATTTAGTTTAATTTTAGTTCATACACTGTAATTATCTCTTCATTTCTCTCTCAAACGTGTTTATTTGAATGATTTAGAGTCAAACGAGTGAATTGCGAACTTAAATTCAAGGAACATATAATAGTCGCGCAAAATTCAATGCTTAGGTCGCGTGTGTTTACAGCGATATAGTCCACGATCTATTTTAGGCCAGGTCGCCTGAAATCGTGACCTATCGCTTGGGTCGCGTACTGAATGTTTACAGCAAGTGGACTAAATAATCAAGGTGGGATTTGGTGTAAAGTCCGCGGAATAAGCACGTACTGTAAACGCTACCACTGAGTTTTACTGAATCATGTGGTGGGGAAAATTTATGAAAAGTACGAACAAAAAAAGTGTGAGTTGTTGGTTTTTGAGCGAAAAATATTGATTTTAATTCATCCTAAGCGGTGATAAACTATCGTCACAAAAATATGCGACCTTCATAACAATATTTACGCAAAAAAGATGTTGCTTGCCGCAACAAAATATTTTCTCGCACCGCACCGTTTGACACTCTTCCAGTATTTTTCAGTAGCTTAAATCCTACTGAAATTTACTGTTCACTTTCCAGTTTTCAATAAAACTGAGTACAAAAACGGCTTCATTGCAATTAGTTGCAATTAATCGCAATTAATTGTATGTAGTATGCCAACATACCTAATGTAAGCTAAAGCATATTTTTGTGTATTTGTCTTCAGTTTTTCGCCACTGCTCCCACTTATTCACCCTCTGAATAACATTTTTCATTAGTTTTATGAACAAGGGAACTTTGCCAAAATAATACCGTTAATTCGTCTCGGCAACTAATGCAACTTAATTTGGCTTTGGACTGATATTATGCTATAAAGTCAATTTTGAGAGTCAACCGTCCTTTAATCATTGTTTTTTTTTTCAATTACATTTGCCGTGTTCCATTTTTACTAATTAGTACTTGCAAGTACTTGGGAGTAGAGCACAAAAGGAACGCCATTTTCGTTCTTTCCAGCTGATTCTGACTTGTCAAATTATATGCAGTTTTCAAATGCAAAACAGTTGAAAATAAAGGGAGAAAACAACGAGTATAAACTACCACAATCGATATAGAATATAAAAACAACTAGCAGAAAATTACATATTTTAACTTTCCACACATTATGAGCGCTATTTCTAATTTCCTAACTACCAAAACATTCAACATAACCAGAAAAAACCAAAACCACCTATTGACAACTAACACTACCAATGACAACTAACATAGCCACCTCACGGCAAAAAAAGGCGTAACTACTCATGAACTACTCGCGAACGAGAGCGCGAGTAGTTGGAAGTAGCCAGAAGTACTTGCGAGTACTAAATAGTAATAATGGAACACGGGCATTAATAAATTGATTTTGTACCTGGCAGCGTTAATCTTAAAATTTCTCCCGCCTACACTGGCTTATAAAAGTAACCAAGACAGTTTGCCAGAATCTCTACCTGTCAAACACGGATTGTCAACGTGTATTTGATGTGAGACCTGACGTGGAGGAATTCAATACCGGATCGGTCGTAGTAAACAGGGGTTCTGAAGAGTCGTAAGTATAGTTGTCGTCTGGCAATTTATCTCGTAAAATTTAAACAGGTGACACTAAATTCAAGATAGTAATATGTATTTATACTTCCTGGAAGGCATGCCTAAAATGACGATTCTAACGTATTTAGGAGTACTTTTTCTTTTCTGGAGCTCTGTTAATGGGCAGCGTGTAGCACCTGGAGTACCACCCCAGCAATATGTAAGCTATTAAACATTGACTATAACAAATTTAACTAATATGGTATACTTTGTTATGTGAATTATAGCAGCCTCAACAGGTTCCACATCCAGTAAGATATTACTAGTTTATTTGTTTTTCTTGACTTTGATCCTAAAGTGTATATAAATTTAGCAATATCAGCAAGTTCCCGTTCAGCACGATCAATATGCTCAGCAACAATATCAGCAAGTGCCTCAGCAACAAGTACAGTATCAACAACATCAGCAGGTTCCCCAACAACAACAGGTGTATCAGCAACAACAAGTACCACATCCTGGCGGCCATGGTGCCACTCACGGTCAGGGGGCACCCCATGGCCAGGGAGCACCTCATGGTCAGGGTGCACCTCATGGACAAGGAGCAGCCCATGGCCACGGAGTACCACACGGCCAGCAGCCTGTTCTAAACACAGCCAATATTCAACATGAACGAGAGTAAGTTCCCCAATAAGTCATTTGACTGTTACTTTCGATTATGCAAGCCATAAATATTCATCGACCAAACTTTCACTTTTTCATTACGAACGTCTTTTTTCATATTCGTAGGCACATCGCGGAGCATATGGACGTTCCGATCGATACAAGCAAAATGTCGGATCAAGAATTACAGTTTCATTACTTCAAAATGCACGATTCTGATAACAATAACAAATTGGACGGCTGCGAATTGATAAAGTCGCTCATTCATTGGCATGGTTCGTAACATTTTTATTATTCAATTTCAAAATTGATTTAATGTTTGGTCCATAAATTAGAAATATTAAATTAACAAACTGCATTAGTAATGGTATTAAATGCATCTTACTTCTTGGTGCAAAATTGTGATTTGATATGGGTGGAAAACAACTGATAAAAACTAATTCAATCATTTTGCCGACAATCAATTGCGTAGTTCTTCGTTGTTTTGAAAAGTAATAAATGTTTATCTAATCTTGAGCTTAAGTAAAAAAGCTTATCCAAGACCACTTTTTGTTTATAAAATGAACAATTTTTTCTTGATAACATTAAACACGAAAAACCATTCAAAGTAAAATCGAATCTCCCTATTAAAAGCTTATAAACTAATACTGTTATTACTTGAATATTGTTCCGTGTTATATGATATCCTAAACGGTTATGCTGAAAATCTTCTTATTGAAGTTTGGAAAGTCTCATTTGCACAATATAAACCCAATATAGTTTCGAAAGAATTGATTCATCACATTCTCGGGAACTTGTGTTTGATCAGATTGCTTGAACAGTCTTCCTGACACAATGTATGAATCGCCTTCTCTATATGCTCGAGGACAAATTATTATGTTTATGCTAAACGCCGAATGGTACTCAACTTTGGAGAATAGAAGAAGAATTTCTGGTTTGCACTCTTTATTTATAAGAGCTCGTATAATTAACCATGAAGGTAACCGTTTTTCAGGATGAAAATATTTAAAATCATAATTTGCATTGACACTAGCGCAAACTACTTATGATTAGTTGATAAAAATCTTAAATTGTTAGCACTAAACCGTAATTATTTTTTGGAAATAAAACGGTCTTAAAGATCACCCGAGCTAAAAATGGAAAAATATCGTAATAATTGAATTATTTACAGCTAGCCTCTTATATGTTTTGGCAACTTAAAGCTAAAAACACTAGTTTCGAAAAATTTCAATATATGTATACTGCGAACGAAGTCACATAGCGAATGCATTATGGAGAATATCTTATATTTGATGGGAAAAGCATCTCGAATTCCAGTTAGAAAAGGTTCAAACACAAACAACCAATAGTATAATAATATCAAAATTAAATATATTTCGTGAAAATTCAAAATACTTTGCTAGTTGAATGATTTTTTTCATTTAATATTTTATTTATTGTTGTGTTTTTTCACTGAAAACACTTCGTGGATTCGATATTCTCGGTGTTTACAGTTCGTTTACTACGACTAAACGCACTTTTATTGGAAACAATAACTGTTACAACTAACTCACTTTATTTTTAAATTAACCCGCAAGGAAACACTCAAATCGCTTTATCAATGACTTAATTTATGCAAGATTCCAATTTAATCCCGATTCGGGACTATCCCAAATATCGCGTCGTTTAAACGGGGAAAATTGGAATTTGTATTTTCCGATATTCGAATTGCGTATATCCATAGAAACTGGTTTTGCGGAATAAATTACACGCACATAGAAACTGTACTGCATAAAAGTTGCAAGATAGGCAGTTTAGGTTACGTTGAACACTTCAGTTAAAGTACGAAGAAAGCAAGAATGAATATGGAGAGACATTTAGCGATAGCTGAACATTTTGTTAACTTGTTTTTGTTTTTTCTGAGGCTTCGTTCCAAATCAAGAATGACTTTCACAAAAATAATAATTGATAACAGGCAAAGTGCACAGCGTTTAAGCTGAAATCCGAATTTGACCGTTTATACGACGTTCTAACTGGTATAATCCCAAATCGAAATTAAATTGGGATCTCGCATAAACTGGGTCAATAGATTCGCTTCGAACCTGGCCTTCATATAGAAGGCCGGTTGTGACTTGCAATCTGACAGGTATTAAGGTACTTATTGGTCGAGAAAAGTACCGCGACTGGTCGAAATACTAGTACATTAGGTACCCCATCTTGCACGATAATTGCTTTTGCGATCGGCCTTCTATATGAAGGACAGCTTCGAAAGACTCGTTTATAAAACTGAGCTATCTCGCCCTATGGGAATCTGTTTGTGTCTTAGCCGCTAGGAGTTCTTACCAGCGTCTGCAATGGAATTTTCCATGGGGATTTTCCAGTCTATGAAGAACGTTTTCTCGATGTTTCTCATTATTTCTGGCACCGATAACGTGAAATATGATTATGTTGGTGTACATGCAACACTACCCCACTTAGACCTGCTCCTACCAAAAAAATTTGTCGTTGATAATAGTTTTGTTTCAATGGTACCGTGATCTAGGTGCACAGGCTTAATTCTCGATGGTGCTGTCTCCGGTAGACAACATGGTTGAGTCGCTTGATTGAGCGATATAGTCCTTCCATTTTTGGTTGCAACTTAGGACTTAGGCCTTTCGCCGACGGGGGTTGTAAAGCAACATCAAATCTTTTTTTTCGAAAACCCTGTTAAATCCGCTCTCAAATCGTGTTGCATTTTATTCGTTTTCCCCACTGCTTGTGGATTAGAGTCTGGTCGTTACCGCAGCTCCAAAACGTTTTTCGTTTGTGCTTTGGAGTCTTTTGGTGGTATCCTAGTTTCCAATCTAATATACCTCCTTCGAAGATTTGTACCTAACACGCTTTTCCGTTCAGACCCGTATGCAAACTTTTCCCTGGTTCTGTTGCACTTTATGTCACCCTGGCCAACTTTTCCATTCAATGCCTCTAACTGTATTTCTCCTTGTTCCGATAAAATGGCTATTCTTTTCGCAGCTAGGTACATGAGATCTCCTTTCGCTTATATTCGATGGTAATACTTCCATTCTTATTCGTGTTCCGCTCACCTAAATCCACGCTGAAACCACAAGAGCCCAGAAAGTTCATACCAAGTATGCACTCGTCGATTGCCTCTGCTACCAGAAACTCAGGATCGACCGAGCAGCTCCATTGTCGATGGTGATATTGCAAACTTGATTATTGACTTTCCCCTGCAGGCTTAGATTATTCTTACGAAAATATAACCTAGCAAATGGTGATCGTTTCAGGGTCACCAGTGTTGTGGGCCGACCGCTGGCCTTCGAATTCATTTACAACTGGTTTCTCTGCCATTCTCGAAGAACAATTGTTTGTGTTTCGCCTACTAGATTCCTCGTTTGGCTTGTATTCTACTGAGTATCCTTGGCAGCATCTGCGTTTATCCTTCTTGTGTTAGTCACGACTCAGATGTCCATTCTTTCTGCAGATCCAGCATCAGGGAGTTCCGCTGGCTGGCGAAGTTCCGGTGGCAATGGTTCTTCGATGCACACATTCCCAGTAATTCGTTGATTTCCGTTTCTTACGACAATCACGCTTCAAGCGACCCTTTTTTCCGCAATTCCGACATTCAAGAGCTCCACTTCTCAAAGATTCCCTGGAAATATTGGCTCTTCTGGACATCCATTCTTCGTGTACTTCACAGACTCTAACGTTGCTCCGCGACATTAGAGTCTAAAGAATACTTCAGCGTCCGTTTGTCAGCCAAACGAGGTTCTAGTTGAAGTTCAAAAGTGCTAACCGCTCGAAGGCCTAAGCCAATTGCTGCAACGTCTTCCTTAGCTTCCGTGCGCGTGTTCTTAGCTGTAAACGGTGGTTTTCGTCGTATCTCATATTGAAAGCACTCGTCGGGCTTAATAGTTAGAGTAGCTGTCCATCGGAGTGGTTTGAAGTACTTTCGCCGGGATCCTCTCAATGACACAATTATTGTAGTTACAGGTTCTCGAACGCTCCAATAATTGAATTCTGCAACAGTTTCAAACTGCTTATTGTAGCTGGTCGAAGAAGTTTAACCGTCAAAAATAGGTGCTTTGAACGTTTTTAATTCAGCTAGAGCAGTTACTAATGGCTTTCACGCGCTACAAATCTGATTTTAGCATACCCATTTTTGCCTCGAGTACTACCAGTTTTTGCAGTGGCTTGCTGAACTGCTGTTTCAATTGTACAGCTTAAGCTTAAGCTGCTGCTCGCTTTTCCTGGCCTGCTGCTCCAGTTGTTCTTTGAAGTCAACGGCTTGTTAGTCAAGTTTCTGGTTGTTTCATGGCTTGCTGTTTACTGCCTTTAGGCTGTTGCTTCATATATCAGAAACCATTTTCAGCAGCAAAAGCATCAGATTTTTACTTTTCCAGATCTTTGTCTTCCGTGGTCAAAGCCTCCTTTAGCCGTGATAGTAAAACTCTAAAGCGTAATGAGTTCAGATACTCATCATAGGTATAAATAGCAAATTTTATTTCAATCGAGCCATTAGTTTTTGAACCATCGTCAACCAAGCAACTTTATTTGTGCAATGCAAGAGATCCATTTACAGAGACCTTTGTCCAGGTAAAATCGTGGTTTACAAGTGGCACAGTCTTTTTAAACAAGAAAGGAACTCACTTGACAAGGACGGTCAATCAAAGTGACCACTCTGGAAATTGTTCAAAACTAAAGACAAAAAAAGTAGCAGCTAGTAGAAATCATTGGAGTATCAGAACAACCATTGGAAATATTCTACACGATCAGCCTTTCATGACTAAGTTCAGCGCAAGGTGGATGTCGCGCCACTCTCACGCCGTCTCAAAAATAATAGTAAGTGGAGTGCTGTCGCGCGTTTTTGAGTCTGTGTTGTGAAGACGAGGATGGAGTATTGAATCGAATCGTTACTGAAGATGAGGATTGTATTCATCATTAAGAGTCAGATTCCAAACAAGACTCGATGGAATGTCACAAAAAAGGCACACCACCACCCAAGAAGTTGAAAGTATCACAGGCTGCTGGAAAAGTCATAGACACCGTTTTTTGGAACTCATCCTCTTGATCGATTATAAAATCAATGGCGTCTGCATAACCGGAGAATACTACGCTTCAAATATAGGGCGCTTGAAAGAAGCTCTCAAAGAAATAAGAAGAGGAAAATTATCCAAAGGTGTCCTTCTGCACCACAACACACTTGGTCAGAAAAGCCGTTTTGCGTTTACTGCCCTGCATAAGGTGGGCTTCGATATTTTAGATCACCCACTCTATAGCCCTGTCTTGGCATCTAGAAATTATTATCTTTACTTACATTCTTTATTTTAATTGAAACTATATTTATTATAATTACAAAAGGAGCTTCTTGGGAAGAAGTTTTCAAACGATGAAGGTGTGAAGGACCCAGTTTCGGCTTACTTTTCCGACAAAAATAAAATATTTTCTAGAAAAAATGCATACACTAGTGGAATGATCCGTAAAATGTATCAAAACAAGCGAATTTATAGAAAAAGAAAATTTAGAAAATAATAATTTGCACTTTTTACTCCCAATTTCACCTTTGCTTATTTTCACACTTTTGGAAGGTGTGTGAATCATTTGTTTAGAATATCGGTTTTGAGTGATGTATGTCCATCTGCACATTTCAGGCAAATATCTGAAGTAAATCCGTCAAGCCCAGGCGCTTTGTTTAGTTTTATAGAAAATTTTTATTTCTAGAAAAAGTTAAGAAAATTTATAGAAAAAGAAAATTTGAAAAAGAATAATTTGCACTTTTTACTCCCAATTTCACCTTTGCTTTTTTTCAAACTTTTGCAAGGTGTGTGAGTCATTTGTTTAGAATATCGGTTTTGAGTGATGTATGTCCATCTACACATTTCACGCAAACATCTGAAGTAAATCCATCAAGCTCAGGCGCTTTGTTTAGGTTTATAGACCGTAAACATTCGATTATTTCTTCTGGTGTAAACTGTTCTTCGTTGGTCTGGTTTAGAGGTGGCATTAGAGACTGACGTAAAAGATGATGATAAAGTTATGGAAAACTGATTTAGAAGTGATTTTGCTTTTTTTTCGCTAGATGTAAAATTTTTGCCAATTTTAATTGTTTACGGTGTTTTGGAATTTGAGCGAACTATCCAAGAACATCCTTGATGGTTCTGGTTGTTACTGAGGATATATATTCTTTACCTTGTTTACAGCAGAACTCCCGGAAGTGCTTGATTGAAGTATTCTTGATTGCTTCTGTATAGTTGGCTTTGGCTTCATGTCTTCAAGGCGTTCACATTTTGTAAACGTTTGTTCTTTGCAAGTTGGTGATGACGATGTATTACATCTTTTGCCATTTTTTCAAGCTCTGTTGTCCAACATGGATTATATGTTGGCTTTCAATATTTTAGTAAGTGTCAATATTTTAGTAAGTGTCGCTGCATTATTACGTACGCAACATTGGAAGTAACTCTTCTGTCGAGCAACTCAGGTCTGAACGAAGCAGAAAACTACACCCGATTTGCTTCTTTGGTATTAGGTGAGTTTAGGTCAAATGTCTGTCAATCGAAGGAAATCCTGTCGAAAGACACATATAGGCACAGTAAAGGCCCGTTGTGGTACCACGGATATTGCACTCCCTCAGCCACTGTACTCAAGAAGCTAATAAACTGTGCAATATCCTTTAAGTCAATAAATGATGGTTCAATCCGACTTGAAAAGAAAGGTGACTCGAGCGAGGCAATTTTTCTCCTTACCAGAGCTGATCACCACCACATGAGATGGATCACAGTTCCGACAGAAATCGTGCAGCCCAACGCACAACCCTTGCGCGTGCCTTTCTATGAAGCAGTGACCCGTGTGAGCGGCGACGACATAGCGAAAGTCACTGGGGGTTGAACCTAATAGCTGGCTGGTGCGATGCACGTCCATGGGAATCCAGGACGGTCTTATTATAGCGCAAGCTGATTCATCGGCCCTGGACTCCTTAGCGTCCTCGAGGCAATTTTTATTTTTTCCTAATTTGACCGATGTTATTGGTATTCACATGGAAAAGGGACATTATATATCCGGTAGCAAGGCACCAAGCCTTCTTAGTTCGTCGGCTACATAGTTGCCCAAATTAATAATTTGGTTGTATTTTTATCTTTAAATGCATCTTGAATAACAACTTCAACTACTTATCATCGCACAATAAGCTTCAAAGCACATTCATTTTTATGAACTCCACACATACTAAAATGAGTCAATAGGCTCTAAAACGAATGGAAAATGAAACTTTTTTATATATATTATTATTGACAAAGAGTTTACATTGATAAATAGTGTCAAAGAATGGAAACAATTTAGTAATCAAATATTTGCTAGTTGGTAAATAACAATTTAAAAAATGCATCAAAATCAAAATCACACTCTTTACTTGTTTTATTGCAAAGTTAGATGACTAACTAAGATGTATATAATATCGTATTGGATGGACCAATCATTCTATCTGTAACTTCTCAAATATTTACTAATTAAATTTTTCAATATCTCATTTCACAACTTTATCACCTTATCATCTATTGCTCAAATACTACATCTGTAACCCACATTGTTTACCCGCACTTCCATCGATGCTGGATGTTATAAATGGAAATCATGCTTTCATGTTGGTAAATGGTTAATAATAATTCAATATGATGGTGGCTGGTTCTAAATCTGACCGAATAATGTATAATCTCATTCAAAACCGAAACATATCACATCAGAGCAAGGAAGTAAGGATTCTCATGATGGTAAGCCAAAAGTTGAAGAAAAAGTATTTTCCGATGATGAGTTGATCGCTTTGATTGATCCAATCTTGCAAATGGACGATACAAGTCGAGATGGATACATTGACTATCCCGAATTCATTAAAGCACAAAAGAAAGCTTCACAGCAACCGCAACAAAACAGACCGACAAAATAAGATGGTTTAAATCCGTTTACTTTCGATATGGTTGTTTTCATTTTAATTTTTGCCTCATTTTAAAATTATTTATGAATACGTATATAGTGTAACATATAACCGGAAGGAAAATGGTAAAAATTGAGAAGAGACTGAAGTAAACGGTGATTGTAATTAATGTTGACGATGTAAAAATTATTTGCACTTTCCGATCGTTTTAATTTGGTGATAAAATGGTTGATTTCCACAGTAAGTCATTTTACTGAAAACTTTTAAAACCCAACTAGACTTACTTAAGTTACTATAAATAATGTTCGAAATATATCCATTTGTTATTCAAATGTTTGGTTTTCTATAGAATCTCACTAAAAAGATCATTCCAGAATTACTTCGTTTTGTTTCCTGATAGTAGCACGCAATCATGAGATATTACTTTTGTATGAGCTTGAATCTATTGAGCTCATGTTTCATTTATGAAACCGATTGCTCTTCCAAATTAAGTCACATTTACAAAATGATGCCAAACATTAAAGAGTCAAAACAATGGAGCAAAAATAAAATAAATATTTACTTTCCAAAACAGTTTACATATGTATCATGTCATTATGGTAAAACTATATAGGCAAACACATTTACAAACATGTTGACGTCCTCGACGTCTAAAAATCCATTTCTGTTTGACGTATAGCTGTAGGAAATATCACAATCAGACCAATAAAAAACTAATTACATATTTTTCTATCAGAATTGTAGTCCTTTCGATAGGTTAATGTCAACAAAATAGTGTTGGTAGCAGCTATATTTAGAATTACGGGAAATGCCATTAGAGATTTCTTCACTGTCAAATTGAAAAAAAAAATGCAATTTTATTAAATCGAATGTAGACTCAGAAATATATGTAACAGCTTTTCATTTACATGACACTGATAATGGATTTAATTGCTGTCCATGACTTTTCAACAACATATCTTGAAATAAAATAGAAAAACGAAAGAAATTTATATGAAATTTGTGGTCTAGAATGTAAATTGTTGATAAAACACCATTTGCATATGTATAACATGTGCACGATTATCAAAATCGAATATTTATAGAATGTTTTATATTTGTAAATTTAAATAAAACACTAAATGTAATAAAATAGATCTTTTACAGAAAATATTTGTACAGTTGTTTTGCTTTAAGTGTTTGTTTTAAGAGTGCAATGTGCATACTTTTCATCTCAATGTGCGTTTGATAC
Organism: Nemotelus nigrinus; assembly: GCA_947369275.1. Taxonomy (NCBI): domain Eukaryota; kingdom Metazoa; phylum Arthropoda; class Insecta; order Diptera; family Stratiomyidae; genus Nemotelus; species Nemotelus nigrinus. Next base: position 172,093,482 of record OX376372.1, read on the forward strand.
TTTCGAAAGTCAAATGAAAAATAGATTATGCTTATCTTTATCGCAATACATTTATTATGCAATATTTATTTTAGCATTAATACTATACTGCGCTTTTTTTATGCTTTGCTTTTGTCGCCATATTGTGTTAAGTTCGTGCAAAGTGAAAAATGCTTTAAAAACTGCATTGCAGGAGAGTTAAAATAGTATATCCTGTTAGACAATAACTGAGAAATTCAATAATAAACCAGAAAAGGCTTACATTAAGCAAGAGATTCTCCAAAACCCAGCCTAATCTTGCAGAATATTTTTTTGCTTTTGTATTTGTACTTCTATATTCGATAAAAATATTTATAAACTGGTATTATTATTTTTAGATTGAAAAGGGGTATTAATTTTATTTTGGTACGATAGGATTTTTCGCCTGGTCCTGGTATACCTTAGAGCTACTCCTCTTCGTTCACACGTGAAAACAAATTTTCCCAATTTGTCCATCGCATATTCTCACTATTCTAGTTAACTCAGTTATTAGATAAGCATCTTCCTAAAAGTGAATATTTTAAATATATATTTTGTTTCTACAGTAGAAAAGTGAAGCCAACAATACTTTAAATTCCGTAATCATTGTAAACGCTCAATAACCATTGGATTCCTGCTAGTTCATATTTGTGTAACAATCATTTATTCGCTATCAAAGAACAAAAACATACTTAGCTGTGCGAATTACACATTTCCTCCAGTACACTGCAAATTAAAATCTACATTACACAGACACAAAAGTTTATAACGCTTTCCTTGTACAGATAAAGACGTTGAAATCTATACGGATGAGCAGCTAAGTGAAGCGATTGACTTTGTCATGAAGAGAATCGACTTGAATAACGACGGATATCTAAACTATAATGAATACAAGGAAGTTTGACTTGTCTATAATTAACAATGAAATCTGAAAAGGATAGGACAGGAATATAGACTCAGCTATGAATTTGCATTAAAAATGCATTACTAAAACTGGATGCTGTATATTTTTTAAATGAAACTATTAAAATACCTATTTTAATTCCAACCTTCAGATTCCTAGCTAATTTTGAATGGTATACTACTTTCCAAATTCTTACTTGCCAATTTATTCCTATAATTACTATGTAAATATTCAAAAACATCTACCGGAATCCGTGAATGAAAAAGTAAACTATCATAGAGAGAAAAAAACCTATTGGCTGCATCCGCAGCTGGAAACTGAAAGATGTCATTGATAAATTGAGTCCTTTTACTATCGAAATTTTAAGAGAAGATTGATAGTTGTAATTTAACACAAGAAAGTAACAACAAAAACCTACAAACACTCGCCAATATGGATGTAAATATTAAAGTGTTTTTTTGTGGATAACTATTTTAAACAGTGCATTATGTAAATTCGCTCATTTCATTTGCTAATACTAAAAAGTTACTAAAATTTCTGTCTTAACATTCTACTAACACTATTCTTGTATATGTAGATAAAGCCGAGGTAGATCTTTACTCTGATCAGCAATTGAGTGAAACAATAGACTTTGTGATGGGTAATATGGATGTAAATAATGATGGATTCGTTGATTATAATGAGTATAAACATGGTGATTTGACTACATCGTAAACTCTAAATCTTTTCAACTAGGCTTACTAACCAATTTTGTACAGTAACGAAAATAAGCATTACAATAAAAGCGTTCGGCATGATAATTTTTACTAAAAACAATTGAATGTTTTTTTTTTACTGATATGATTATTCAGATCCCAAGGACGAACATGCAAAGGAACACGGTGAAGCACCATCGCGAACTGATGAAGCTCTAACGAGTTTAATTGATCCCATTCTTAAAATGATGGACACAAATGGCGATGGATACATTTCATGGTCAGAATACAGGGCAGCAGAAAATATAGTTTAATAAAGGATTGGACGAATTTATAGTTAATTCTAAATGTGGGTGGAGATTTAAAAAAATTATTTGTTAAAACAATAATTCAAAATAGGGGCGATGCAAGTGTAATGTATTAGTAATTTGTAATTACTAATTTGATGCAAATGTACTGTAAGTTTTATCCGGAAAATGTTCATCCGTCTTGTGAAGATAGAGACTGAATATCAAAAATGACACCACCTGATATTTAATATAACAATAAAATAATATAAATTACTGTGTAGTTCTATTTTTATCAGATACTATGAATTGTACAAACATTTGTGTTTACAATAAACTTTTGATAATATTGATAAATTTGATTTATATTATTGTTTTTCTTCCTACAATTTACGGGTGATTTCGATTATTTTACTCCACGGGATTTTGTCCGTTTAAGAATTAGTTTATTCGGAAGCATCGAGCTTGAGTTTCGAGTAAAACCGAGGCCGCGCTAGTCATTTAGGTTAAGAACGCAGAATGCAGTGACAGAAATTCAGTTTAAATAAAATCATCAATTCGATAGCTATGTACTTCACAAATGAAAGAAACTTTTATACTGGCGAAAACAGGAAGGTAAATATATTGGTGAAAACTAGTGAAAACAGGAAGGTAAATATATTTCTACTTTAGCTATGGGAATGGTCCAAAGCATTGTTAAGGCGCAATTACACTCTCCCCGGACGTTTTGTCGAACAACTTGTAAAACTATTTCCCTCTATGTTTTGGTATGTGAAAAAACATGGGATAATAGACGAGGTGACCGTTGACACTCTGGTTTCGATACATATATACGACCTTTTTATTAGTTTGATCAGAGTCATAAGGAGTCCGCTTTTGAAGTTTTTTTTGTAGCATCTACTTTAAATACAATTTTATTGGATAAATTATTCAGTGATTAGATCAGATTCACTTCTGAACATGTTTATGCTCATTGTAAGTCTTCGTTTTCAGGCCTTTACTTGTGATTTTCTTTCAATCAGTCTTCGGGGCTAGGTGATAATATGGTTAGCACATTTAATTCAGTGGTAGTTATTGCTACCAAATATACTATTTTCACTATTACTCAAAGATGTTTCAAAACTTTATTATAAGTGTTTGATGTAGGTGTCGCGTTTCTAACATAATTTTGGTACTTTTACCCGTTGTAGGGGGTTAGATCCATAGAAGAACTCCATCGTGCTTTAGAAAATATCACGAGCTCCATCACTACTTGTTTCGAGCTCTGGTGGGTCGTGAATCTATGGAGCAAGTTCGTTTTGCTCTTCGTGAAAACTCCAGCTGTGGTTCTATTGGTTAGGATACGTCCAACTAAACGTCGGATTTCATCTAGGCGAGTTTGGGAGAGGTAGCTCTTCCTGATAATGCTGCTACGTTTTGTTCGCTAACTCTTAATTATGAGTGTGAGAGAACTCTACATGAAGTTTTTGCCTCCGTACTAGAAGTGGTGTTTCCGCGCACTCGGTCAATAAGCAGAATAAACGCACAATGATAATGTTTGATTCGGGCGCCTGTAGAACTATTATTATTATTATTAATATTATTGTTACCTATAAAAAGGTGTTTTCAACACCAATACTATTTTAATTGAACCGGTTCTTTGCATTTAGCCCAAGCTAATGAAACTTGAATTCAATAATAGAAAATCACAGTAACCAAACATTTTATACAGCTTACAGCTTAGTTAGAAAACTTTGTGCACGTGCTAACGACTACACGATGTTAGACTAAGGCCTATTTTAAAAATAGCTACAATATTCAAACTCATGCATTTATGACGAAATTTTCAAAATTCGGAAAATTTAAAAATTGGTTCTTTATTTGTATTGTAAATGCTTTGCCTATGAGTATGTAATTTAAAGCATCTGTTGGTGCAATATTTACGAAAATGTCTGATGCTAGTTACCCTATGTTAGCAGCAAAGCAAAATATATACAAAATCTGCTTCACGTTAAGCTAAACCCAACCAGTAAATTTCGTTTCGATTGAATCACTGCGCTGGAAATTACACGGGTGAAAAGAATTTTAGGGCTACCACCCTCAAAAGTTTTCAGTTTTCAAAACGTTAATATTTGTTGTTAATTTTCATGGCAGGATCATTCCCATTTGCAAATCTAATGGCATATTCGTTTAGTAAATAAATTCCAAAAAAATTACAAAAATGGTTATAGCTGGCAGCCCTTTCAAGATTTTTTTACGAAATTCCTACGACATTTGGTTTACATTAAGGTCCATTTACTGCATGAACTTCGTTTTAATCTCATGACTGGACCGGAAGCTATAGGGGAAAAAGCTTTATTTTGCTGAGCAAATTTGCAAGATTTAGAAGACAAAAATCACCATAGTTGGCATTTCTATTCTAATTTTTCAACCAAATTTTCACCAAATGTTGTCTAAAATAAGTTCCAAATATTGTTTGAATTTTGCTAAAATGTAATAGCTGAATCGAAAGTTATAGGCCAAAAAGCAGTTTTTTTCTCAGTGATTTTTCAAGGTGGTACGGCTGCCACACGGTTGCTCGCATTTCAGAACCACTTCTATCAGACTTGGTCCCAGTTAATACCAACACGTCCTGTCAATTTCATTACGATCGGATTATCCGGTCGTCAGTTCTCGTGAACAGAAGTTTCGAGAGCTGAAAATGGAGGTAATTTGGTGATGGGTGGCCGTTCTTTTGCAAATCGGAATTTTGAAAATTTCAATTTGACATGATGGACAAAAGATAAAATTTATCAATGATTTGAAGTTTTTGTCAAAAAGCAGAAATTTTTGAGGAGGGTCGATGATTTTAAGGATTTTTTTTCAGGAGCCTGCCGTAGCTACAGTGCTACCTGCACTGTCTTGAACATCTATGTGTGTTAAATTTTAGTCAACATCAATACGCTCTGCAATTTTCACGGTGACCCATGTTTCTGTCAGAAGTTTCGACAAATAAAAATTTGCCTAATTTTAGGTACTCAGCACCCTCACATGGCTCAAAGTTTCCATTTCTTTATCATAGACAAGCTTAAAACATAATTAAATTTCATTCTCAATACTTTTTTTTAACAAAAATATACACTGCTCGGAAATATAGGAGTACCTGAAAATTCACTAAAATGCCCGCCGCCGCGAAAGTGTTAAGCTAGAACTACACTGGTCTCACGTAACGTGAGCTCACGTGTCGTCACATCAGCTGACCACACGTGTGATAGATCTGCAGTACCATTTTGTATGGTTAGAACTACACTGGCGACACGTCACACGGCTCATGTGAGCTCACGTGAGCTCACGTTTTTGATAATCTGCAAATTCAGATTTTTGAGCACACGTGAGAGCACGTTTAGCCAATATTTTTACCGCATGGTATTTGATTTGTTTGAAATGTATAAGGTAAGTGATTTGTTGCAAATGTATAAGCATGAATACTTGTGAAATGGCGAAATACATTGATGCTGGTAAATTGTGGGAAAAAATTGTAACAGAATTTTTTTGTGCGCAGCGAAATTTAG
>OX376372.1:172101394-172128894 GCA_947369275.1 Nemotelus nigrinus
TATTCGGAGTAGATTTGGTGTGGTGGATCAGTGTTTGTCTAGTGTGAAACGAATTTCATTCATAAAACAAGTGCATAGCCTTTGGGGACAGTGTTTTAGTAGTAGATCCTTCTAACTCCTGGAGAATCCATCTGCAATGTAAGGTAAGTGCAAACAATAAAATCAATTCTGGCTGTGTGTTGTCCGGTTTTTACTGTCCTCGTGGGCATAGTCTGCAAGCAGACGCTTTCGGAAGGATTTCCGAGTTACTTTCAGATGTGAACATTGGAGCCACCCTTAAGGGATGAGTTTTGTTCGACTAAGTGTTTTATTAATGCTAGGCAAACATATCCGATATCCGAACCGGAACTAGGCTGCATTTAATGCAAATAGGTGCAATTTGCAGCGATTCGAATCTGATATGCATCCTTATCTTTCAGAAAAGTTTTAAACAAAAAGGAAGCACGTGACTTAAACTTCCATACATTTCTTAATACAATGAAGTGCAAGCTAACTGAATCCCGATTACTGTATGATGTGCATTTTATTTCTATTTTGTTAGTTCATAGTCCTGTCACGAAGTATACACCATTTGCCCTTATTTCTTTGTAGCCCGTTTCCCTTCGAGCAATTCTCCTGCTCGTCTCCTTCCTCTTTCTACTTGGCTATAGATCAGCTGCGGTGTGTACTGCAATTTATCTATATTTACGTTGTTGAATGCGGAACAGGAATTGGCTGAACTGAGCACGCAATGCGATGAGCAATTTTTGACTTATTATTAATGTTGGTTGTTGGTGGTAAACAGAATGCTTGAACGTGGGCTAGCGGGTGAGTTTAGGGATAGACATATTAGTAGTCAAAACGTGCAAATGGATATTTGGTTTTGCTATTTAATTAAACTGGTTCGATAAACCGCTATAAAGGTGGAAACTGGAATTTTATTGTATAGGTACGTACTATGTAGCGAATATCATAGATGAAATTTGTATTTGCCTAGGATCTATCACGAAAAATGTTATGCTGTGGTTTGAGACTTTTCAAGATTTTTCGGTGGTAGTTTATTGGTTTATGATCGCAAGGAAGCTGAAACTTAAATCGCATTCGATAGGCAGATACTTTTTTATTCATATAGAACAACGTTCTTTCGACCTTATAAAGTTTAGTCCAATATATAAGTGATATTCAAATAAACTCTAAGCATATGTACATGAAACTTATTATAGGGTAACTAATCTAGCATATAATTTGTTCCATAGTTTCGTAATGTAACATATATAATTGAGTACTACATGTAACATATCGTTACATTTAGGACTCAAAGAGAACTCTTAGAGAAGGTTGGGTACACCTAAGGATCAATTTACAATGTTGTACAAGAAAGTAGCATCAAAACACTTCATTCTAGTATCAAGTGAAGTTGTATTCAATAAGCCCATAACCATACTCTAATTGAATATGTCATGGTTAATATAAAGTTTGAATTCCATATACGAGGGTGAATCAAATATAAACGGGATTTTCGTTCATGAGCAGCTAAGGCTGGCAGAACAAGGCCTGTGTATCTAGTCTGTTTTGGTGGAATCATTAGGAGTGGGTAGCGTCGGCCGTTTTATACTTTTAACCAATTCATCAATAGTGTTCCCCATGTTAGAGCAATAGGTACACTTTCTGTTGCGCAACGCATAATTATACAATAGCTTAGTTTACACCGAACACTTAGTCCGCGAATTAAATTTGTGATTTTCAGGTGATGTCACGGACAAACAAGGGCTGAATTCGGCCACATTAAGCTTTAGATCAGGTCTATGTAAACATTTTAGGACCGAATTCACTAAGTCCGCATAATAGGTAAGGTCAGATTTAGGTCCTCCGATGTAAACTAGGCCAATATTTTGCTTGTGCAGAAGTCACAGCGACAGACATTTTTTGCAGATTGATAACACAGTTTGGCTACCATACTCTATCAAGGACTCATGTGTTCAAGAGCGGACGGACACGAATGGAAAATCAGAAATATGATCACCGTCTTCGGACCAGCACCACAAGTGAAAAAGTTCGAGCGGTTTGAGACATTATTGACGAGAATATATGAATCGGGGTATGCACAATTGCAAAGAAGGTTCGAATAAGTTACGGAAGCTGTGAGGCGATCATTACAAGTGACTTAAATTTCTATAAAGTGTGTGCCAGACGGTTCTCTCGCTTTTTGACCGAAGATCAGAAGTCGAAATGTTGAGAGGTTTTTCGGACACTTACAGCAAAAAGATGCATATTTGAGTCAGATTGTCACCGTGTAGGATGCTACCTGAAAATAAAATAAACTATTTGGGCGATAATGTTTCCCTACCGTCTCGATAACAGGTAGAATTGCCAACTGAGTGGATCGGAAATCCGGGAGGAAAATAAAAAATAAGTGAAAAACAATTTTATTTATTTAAAATGATGTTTCTTTACACAACCAGTTGCTTGTAATGTCTTTTGATTTGCAAGGATAACGCTATAGAATCCTTTACATGTGTAATTAAAATTTGTGCATACCTGATTTTCTGATTTTACATGTGTTTCATTAAGCCGATTACGATTTTTTCACCACAGTTGATATATAATACCAGTTCTGGCGCACTTAAGAGGAGCAAAAGAAGAGTAAATAAGAGGAGCAAAGAGGAGCAATAAGGACATGGTGCCTGCCATTATTGGCACGCGCATCCCACGCATGACGTAAGCGGTGATCGAACTGATCAACAGCCCAGTTGAGCTTATAAACAGCCTAGTTGAACTGATAAAAAACCCTGTTGAGCTAATAAAGAATCTTGTTGAGCTGACAGCACAGTTGGACTGATAAATAAACTGATAAACAACCCTGTTAAGCTAAAAGCCCAGTTGAGCTGTTTATTAGTTCAAAGATCATCGCTTACGTCATGCGCGGGCCGATAATCGAGGCACCATGTCCTTATTGCTCCTCTTATTTGTACCCCTATTGCTTCTCTTAAGTGCGCCAGCACTAGTAATATATATGTACTGACAACAGTTCGTTTACTACGCTGGGAACACGATCAGCGGCATCATTTGCGATAGGGATCGGTAGAGCGAATGTAACACTAATTTTCGAAGAACATTTTTCTTCAACATTGTCAAAAGACGACGAAGTCCCCACTCGTCTCAAATTGGAAACGAGAAGAAAATTTCTAAGCCCGATGATCAGCAAGCTTCTACCAGTAGGAACTACTACCAACTACTTGCAACCGAAAACGACTCCGAAATTGCTTCGCTGCCAAAGCAAATTAAGCCTCCGCCAATATACCTGAGAGAAAAAACAAGCAATAGCTTAGTCAACATGTTGGTATCAATTGCTGGTAAAAACAACTTTCATGTCACACCGCTAAAACGTGGTCACGTTTCTGAGACCAAAATACAAGTTTCTTCTGAAGAAAAATTCCGGAAGGTTACAAAAGAGTTTGATTCACAGCGTCGTCAATATTATACTTACCAACTAAAAAGTTGCAAAGGGTTGTCGGTGGTAATTAAAGGCATAGAACCTGATATTGATGTTGATGAGTTAAAGCAGGAGCTCGAAAGCCTAGGTTTTGCAGTTAAATCTATCACAAATATATTTAATAAATTCAAACAGCCCCAGCCACTGTTCAAAGTGGAACTAGAGCCCGAAGCCAGCAAGCCCAAAAGAGGTGAAACTCACAAAATTTATAGCCTGCGATATATTATGCACCGCAGAATCACCGTCGAAGAGCCGATCAAACGTAAAGGCCCCGTGCAATGTGCAAATTGTCAAGAATATGGCCACACCAAAACCTATTGTTCACTCTCTAGCGTGTGTGTTATATGTGGCGAGTTTCACGCTACCAAGTCCTGTGACAAGAGTAAAATAGATCCTGCAATTAAAAATGTAGCAATTGTGGTAACAACCATACTGCAAACTACAGAGGTTGCCCAGTATTCCAATCTCTGAAAGTAAAGTTGTTTCCGCCTCAGAACCACGCTCAACAGGCTCTAAATATTGCAGCTAATAGGCCAGTCCTCATGCCGGAGACTTTTGCACCTTCATCACCTGTAACTCCTGGTATCAAATATTCCGACGCAATCAAACAAAACGCACATTGCTCTGCTGAAACCACTGCTCAAAGCAGCTCCAACAACGAACTCTCTTCGATTTTGTCAACGCTCTCAGACAACATGAATCGATTCATGACGACGATGAGTAACATGATGCAAGAATTACTTAAAAATCAAAACATGTTGCTCCAATTTCTCATTAACAGCAAATGAACTCATTCAAGATCGCCCATTGGAACGCGAATGGCATTGTCCAGCATAAAGCGGAAATAACCTGCTTTATATCAACCCACGACATTGATGTGTTCCTCTTATCGGAAACGCACCTCACAGAAAAAAATAATAAATTCGACATCCCAGGCTACATCTTCTACGATACCAAACACCCAGATGGAAAGGCTAGAGGCGGGTCTGCAATACTTATTACAAAACATCTGTTCCATCATCCTTTGGAAGAACTCAGCGAAAATTACATGCAAGCGACATCCATTTGCCTACGTGAGCAGTCGAGCGAGATTGTAATTTCGTCCATCTACTGTCCACCGAGGCACAACATTTCAAAGGCAGTATTCGAAAGCTTCTTCTCATCGCTGGGAACCAAATTCATCGTGGCTGGCGACTTCAACGCGAAACACACGTTTTGGGGATCTCGTCTCATAACACCTAGGGGCAAAGCACTCTTCGATACATTACAAAACTATGGTCTGAGTCATATCTCAACCGGCCAGCCAACATATTGGCCGTCTGATATCAACAAAATTCCGGACCTCATAGACTTCGCAATCTCGAAGGGAATACCTCCAAACTCCGCAAAATCAGAAGTAGTTTTTGATTTGTCCTCAGATCATTCTCCTGTCATCATTACTCTGGATATGTCACCCCACTTCGCTTGCTGTAAGCGTAGATATTCACAAAAAACCAACTGGAGTGCATTCAGACGACACCTCACCAGCTCAACATCTCTTAGTGCATCTCTCAAATCACCGGATGATGTCAATTCCGCTGTTATCCTTTTCAACGAGCATGTCTTGGAGGCATTTGACACCGCGACACCTAAAATGGAACTAAATCCCTCAACTCGGAAAACAACATACTCCTCATCAATAAAAATCTTAGTACAGAAAAAAAGACTCGCACGAAGGAATTGGCAGCTGCACCGGTCTCCTCAAACTAAAACACTACTCAACAAAGCTTCTAGTGAGCTCAGACTGGCACTTGCGAAAGACAACGAGTTAAAGTTCCATTCATTCTTAGAGAGCCTCAGTCCCACTAAAAATGCCGACTATTCATTGTGGAAAGCAGTCAAAAAAATCAACAAACCTACCATCAGGGAAGCCCCACTAAGAACTGTCAACGGGCAATGGGCCAAAAGTGACGCAGAGAAAGCCACCGCCTTCGCAGTTCACCTAGAACAGGTTTTCACACCTTTCACCACGGCAACATGTGACTTTCCAACTAATGTCAACGCTCAGGACTCAGAACCAATCAAGACTTCGGCTAAGGAAGTGCAAGATATCATTATTCAGGAAACATGCTCAAAAAAATCTCCGGGAATTGATCTCATCACCAATGCTATGCTCAAACAGATGCCGCCGATCGTATTCTCTTGGCTTTCTAATCTATTCAATGCTATCTTTCGAATCGGATATTTTCCTGAAGTTTGGAAAACAGGTGAGATCATAATGATCCCTAAGCCTGGTAAGGACTCTTCTCAAGTGAAGTCATACAGACCTATTAGTCTTTTGTCATGCGTCACCAAAGTTTTCGAGAAAGTTCTGTTGAAAAAGCTACTACCGATACTAGAAGATGCAAAAATAATTCCAGAACAGCAATTTGGGTTTCGAAGACATCACAGCACCATTCAACAGGTCCATCGAATCGCGTCAGACATTAAAATAGCATTCGAAGACAAGAAGTACTGCTCAGCAATCTTTTTAGATGTAACTCAAGCCTTCGATAAAGTCTGGCATGAAGGGTTGATCTTCAAAATTGAATCAATGCTTCCAAAAAGCTTCCACAAAATACTCTCCTCCTACCTGACCAACCGCACATTCCAGGTGAGATACAAAAGCTATTCTACCGCTAAACATCGTGTGCATGCTGGTGTACCACATGGAAGTGTTTTGGGACCGGTACTTTACACTATATTCACATCTGATCTCCCAATATGCGACAAAACAACGACAGCTACCTTTGCGGATGACGTTGCCATACTATGCACTGATTCAGACCCAGTTACGGCATCCCGTACATTGCAAGGCCACATCTCACTTCTTGAAGAATGGCTAGCGAAATGGAGAATCAGAATGAACGAAACCAAATGCATACACGTTACTTTCACATTGTTAAAACTGACTTGCCCTCAAGTATATTTAAACAATGTACCTACACCTCAAAGTAACGAAGTAAAGTATCTCGGAATGCACCTTGATAGGAGGCTCAACTGGAAACGGCACATTGAAGCTAAAAATCAACAACTGAAGCTCAAATTCATAAACCTCAAATGGATGCTCAATAGTAGGTCAAAACTTTCTCTCGACTCTAAAGTGCTCGTCTATAAGTCTGTCTTAAAGCCAATCTGGACATATGGCTTACAAATATGGGGTGCAGCCCGCCCTTCAAACATCAACATCATCCAGAGGACCCAATCAAAAATACTTCGATCTATCACCGGAGCCCCGTGGTACTTCCGCAACGCCAATCTCCATAAAGACCTGCGAATCGAGACGATTTCAGAAGAAATTAAGAACCGTAGTGGAAAATATATTGCAGCCCTCGCTCATCATCCCAACAAGCTGGCAAAAAAAATACTAACTCATCGTAAATTTCAGCGATTGAAAAGAACTGACCCGTTGGACCTTCCATCTTTAACGTAGAAAATGCAGCCTGCGTAGCCAATTTCTTTGCTTTTCAAACACTTTCAAACATTGAACACTGTAACTCTATAACACATATCATAGCTTTGCTCTTTGCTGTGTGACTTTATGTCAATAAAGTAACTTGGGTCCAAAATGTTCACGTCTTCAACTGTGAGGAGTGCACATCACTTGTTTTAGCATGTAAGATTTTAAAACTAACTGAAGCTTCTTATACGAAGGAAACAGTTTAATAAAGGTATTATTAAAAAAAAAAAAAAAAAAAATTTTCGAAGAAAATTAGTATTAAACTCGTTAGTATTAAACTCGTAATATATATATATATATATATATATATATATATATATATATATATATATATATATATATATATATATATATATATATATATATATATATATATATATATATATATATATATATATATATATATCAGCAAAATGATTAATAGAGATAATCTCTGGAGTGGCCAATTCGATTGAGCTGAAATTTTCGGAGAACGTAGATGTATATAGCAGGTATGTCCATGACTTGCTAAAATTCAGATATTCTAAACCTTTTGGCGTCGGCGAGCATTTTAGTGAATTTTCAGGTACTCCTATATTTCCAAGCAGTGTAAATTTTTGTTCAAATAAATGTTTGGGAATGAAAACTTATTGTGCTCTAAGGTTGTTTATGATAAAGAATTTGAAATTTTGAGCCGTGTGTGGGTGCAGAGTGCCTGAAAGTAGGCAAGATTTTTTTTTCCAATTTTGATTTGTCATTACTTGTAAGAAAAACAATGGATCATCGTAAAAATTACAGAGCGTATTGATGTTGACTAAGATTTAACACATATGGATTTTCAAGATAAAGCAGGTAGCCCTGTAGCTGCGGTAGGCTGCTGAAAAAAAAAATCCTTCAAATCATTGACCCTCCTGAAATTTTTTTGATTTTTGACAAAAAATTCAAATCTTTGATAAATTTAATCCTTTGTCCTTCATGCAAATGGAAACTTTTGAAATTCTGATTTGCACAAGAACGGCAACCCATCACCAAATTACCTCTATTTTCAGCACTCGAAAGTTCTGTTCACGAGAACTGACGACCGGATTATCTGATCATTATGAAATTGACAGGACATGTTGGTATTAAAAAGGATCAGGTCTGATAGAAGTGATTTTGAAATGCGGGCTAGACATGGGTAGCTCAGCGCTGCGCCGCGCAATTGCGTTGAAGCACTAGCCATGATACCACTGCGCTGATACCGATTGTCGGTATCAGTAGCGCAGAATCGCACTTCGGTATTAGTAGCTCAGTAACGCACTTCAGTATCAATGGTGTTGGCGCTGCCGCTTTGCAATGGCAACACAATTTGGGTTGGCGCTATGCTACGGCGCGGCGCAAAGATATGAGTTGAGAATACTTACCTCAAGTCTGTTTGAGCAATAAAATTTCATTATGATTCAATACTACAACTAAATAATACATTTATGGTATATTAAAGCAATGATGTTAATACTTGTTTAATTTACTTTTATCAAAAAGTCAGGCGTACGCACGTTTAGAAAGATACCTGAATGGGTACATACTATAGCCTGGGTATTTTAGGGTATTTTATATCGGAAAATTAGTAAGTTCAAATGTGGGTTGCTCTCGTTCCATACAAGCTTTTTCAATCATGTTTTTTTGAGTGAATCATAGCGTCATGGTATGAGCGCAATGCTACCAGCGCCGTATGTAAGATCATGGTATCATAGCGCAATGGTATCAGCGCAGTGCGCTGATACCACTGCTGGCGCCGGTATCAGTGTATCAGCGCTTCAAAATTTGCTACGTTACCCATGTCTAATACGGGCAACTCTATGGCAGTGGAAAAATCACTGAGAAAAAAAAACAGCTTTTTGGCCTATAACTTCCGATTCAGCCATCACATTTCAACGAAATTCACACAATATTTGGACCTTACTCTAGATAAAATTTGGCTGAAAAACTAGAATAGAGTTGCCATCTATGGTGATTTTTGTCTCCTAAATCTTGCAAACTTGGTCAGCAAAATAAAGCTTTTTTCCCTATAACTTCTGGTACAGACATGAAAACAAAACGAAGTTCATGCATTAAATTGACCTTAATGTGAACCAATTGTTATAGAAATTTCGTACAAAAACCATGAAAGGGCTGCCAGCTATGACCATTTTTGTTATTTTTTAGAATTTCTTTACTAAGTGATTATATCATTGGATTTGCAAATGGAAATCATCCTACAATGAAAATTAACAACAAATATTAACACTTTAAAAATTTGAAAAGTTTTGAGGGTGGTAACCCTAAAATTCTTTTCACCCGTATAACTTCCAGCGCAGTGATTCAATCGAAACGAAATTTACTGGTTGGGTTTAACTTAACGTGAAGCAGATTTGGTATATATTTTGCTCTGCTGCTGACACAGGGTAACCAGCATTAGCCAGTTTCGTAAATATTGCACCAACAGATGCTTCAAATTACGTACTCATATGAAAAGCATTTGCGATAAAAATAAGAAACCAATTTTTAAATTTTCCGAGTTTTGAACATTTTTCGGATGGCAGCTTCAAACAACGTTTAATCGTTGAAACTTTTCATGAAATCCTGCGATGAGTACAAAATTCAAAGGATACGTTGATTTAAGTATGAGCTTGTTATGGTAAACTTATTGCTGCTTCGTTGTGAAAGTGTTGCCAGCACTGAACATTTTCATCATTTGTGTTATAGTTGAGTTTTGTTGCATTGGATAAGGAATGGTTGACATGATTCAACCGTCGAGGCATTTAGCTCATTGATTTTTTGCATGAGGAACACGTAATCAACGTTTCTTAGTACTATGAGCTGTTGCATAAATCGAAGGCTGCATATTGTGCTAAGAGACAAAACAAACCGATTCGAGATGTCATTCTTCCCCATGACAACGCCAGACCTCAATACTGTAGCTCTAGCAGTTCCAAAACTTAACAAAATGCACTGGATTGCACTTGATCATTCTCCCTACAGCCCGGACCTATTGCCCTGCTATTTTCATTTGTTTGAGTCGCTTGAAGAAGCTAAAGGGGGGCAGCGATTCGTAGATAAGGCAGGAGTGAGGAGGGGTTCGTGCGCAGTTGGTTCTTGGCGCAACCAACTTTCTTTTACCATACAGGAATATGGAACCTTGCTTCTTGTTGGGAAAAGTATATTTATAAACCAAGATGCTATGAAGGAAAATAAATTATATGTTATTTATTTGTTTAAAAATAATTTGAAAACATAAAATAAATCCTGTTTATATTTTATCCACCCTCGTCCCTTGAAAATTTGCTTTGATTTGTTTCCCAAATGGTCGGAGTGAAGTAAATAATATAATACCAGTACCTCTGGAGTCCTTAATCTGATCTAGCTGAAATGTTCGAATAACATAACTTTGCATGAAGAGTTTCTAAAATTGAGACAGATTAATTAAAATAATCTTCAAACCTTTTGGTGGCGGTGGACATTTTAGTGAGTTTTAAGGTGCCCTCTATTTCTATGGAAAGAAAAATGTTGTAAAAGCAAGTATGGGAAATAAAAGCTGATAATATTTTGTGCTTTGCTATGATAACGTTATGGACATTTTTGATCCTATGTGGGCATTGAGTTCCTAAAGGGACAAGGGATTTCTTTTAAAATTTGATTGGTGAAAGCTTCTGACAGAAATATCTGATCCTCATGAAATTTACAAGGTGTTTTTATGTAAAAAATATATGTATGTTTTTTTTTGAATGAGCGCGCAATAGAGACAGAAGTTACGTGAAAAAAATTCTTCAAACCATCAGCTTCTCTGAAAAATTTTTGATATATGGAAAAAAATTAAAAGAAAAATGTCAACGTAAAAATGTTTAATGTAAATTTGGCAGTATTTCGATTGAAAAATTCGGACAAAGCTGCCATCTGTGGGAATTTTTGTCTATTGAATCTTAAAATTTGCTCAAATGACTAAAAATTAAATTCACATAGTAAATGTACCTTATTGTAAGGAAAAAATTATAATAGGGCTGCAAGCTTGGGTAATTTTGTAATTTTTTACCTAAGAGATGCTACCATAAAATTTTCAAATGATAATAAATTATATTGTAGCGAAAATTAGCAACAATGTTTCAATTTCAAAAATTTTGAAATTTTCGCGGGCGGTAGCCCTAAATTTCTTTCTACTCC
Organism: Nemotelus nigrinus; assembly: GCA_947369275.1. Classification (NCBI taxonomy): domain Eukaryota; kingdom Metazoa; phylum Arthropoda; class Insecta; order Diptera; family Stratiomyidae; genus Nemotelus; species Nemotelus nigrinus. The sequence goes on from OX376372.1 coordinate 172,112,500, forward strand.
TATAACTTCCAACGCAATCATTGGATCGAAACGGAATTTGCAGGTAGGATTGACCTCAAAAAGAAACAATTTTGAATTGCTTTTGACTGGGGTGCTAGTAAAAGATTGCCAGCTCCAATCATTTTCGTTATTTCCGTACCAATTTCACCTGATATAATAATAAAATAAATAACAAATGTTTCAATTTTCCAAGGCTTCGAAATTTTATGGATGGCATACCCAAAATTTGTTCCATCTCTGTGTCGGATACAAACAAACAAATTCACAGGATACACTGATTTTGGTTGGGAACGGTTGTGGTAGACTTTTGGTTACAGTGCAGATAAAATGTTGGCAGCAGTTAATAGCCAATATGAGATTCCATGGCTTTACAGTACGTAAATGATCAGATTTGTGGTGGTTTCGAGCTTTTCCTGAATCATTGAATAACTTCGCAGTTCGTTACACAAAATTTCGACTGCTTTTAGGTGACCCCGTCATGCCAAACATCCCAGCTCTTCCATGCTGCAGTTATGATGATCAAGTACAATAAGACAACTTTCCCTTCCATCCCGTTTCAAGATTTTAAATAGCCGAAACCAAAAAAAATGTATATACATACTTCTAACATCTACTAAGCGGCACGGCAAACGAAATGTCATATCTCTGATTTAAATCGGGTAGCACCGAAGCGATTTTATCTATAGAATTGCTTGACACTAAATTTAGTTTGTCGTACTAATTATTTTCGCGTACCATGTCATCGTCGAGTCGAGTAATATTCACGTTTTTCGTACACAAATATTTGCGTAGTAATTTTATTATGGTTACAATACATAACAATTCAGGACAGTCAATTATACAGAAGCTAGGAACACAATTTGTTGCGACTATATATTCACCATACGAGTACATACCAACTAGAGTACAATTTCCATCATCGATTGTGCAAAGTTCTAGCTTTTGTTTGCCAGATTATTAGAAGGAGCTTATTAGAAAATAAATTGAAATTTATATACACAAGCTGTGAGATGGAGCGTGGCCGTAATATAGTACATTTTTCTTTTTCGAATTGTGTACGTATATATGGGCCCAATTTATGTAAGCAAAGGCTTGTTCAGGTATTTTAACAAAACATGATGGATTTGGGATTGGCTGAGCGTCGTTTCAAAGATAAATGAGCTAATTAAGTTAATAGCTATTAAATTGATGATGTTGTTTTAGATTGTGGAGATGAGCATTTTCGCTGAAAAATGTTATGAAAATCGATTCTAGGGATTGTTACTATTCTAAGGGAATGTGGTTTTTATGGTGTTTATTCAAATAATGGGCTCTGATTTTTACTATACTTCATGTTTAGGCTCAGTAAGCATTCACTCGACGCATACAATGTCTTTTTAACGACTTGCACGTTGAGCGGATATACGTTAACTGACCGCTCCGTTGAAATACGAAAGGGTTGGACATACTTCAAGGACATATTTTGCATAAAGTTGAAATACACACGTTCCCAAATAATACAAGACATTTTTAAAATCTTTACTACAAAAAAAGTCATCTGGGAAACAACAAAAATATTTTTTTTTGCCTCCGGTTTTTCTGAATTCTTTCAGAATAAGTTTTTGGCTCCCTGACTCGCAAGCATCAGCTACATCAGCTGTACGATTGAGGAATAAAAATATTGTGAAACATACATTTCTAATAATCTATGTATAAAACAGAAGCTCGTGTAATCTAGTAGGTTAAAAATTGACTCGTGGCGTGAGTGACTCTGGTTCGAATCCAGGCACTATATACTGAGCTTTGAGTTCAGCTGAATTAGTATCTGAGTTAATCAGGGGTGAAATGAGTCCTGGAATTAACCATTCCATACCATTAACCATTCCATATACATTGATTGTAAATTTTTGATTAAATATTTCTACCAGCTTCAATCTCTAGACCAGGGGTCTCCAACCCGGGAGCCACAGAGCCACATGTGGCTCTCTGAACGATTTCGAGTGGCTCTTCGAACGATTTACCGTTGATTCTTTTTCGAATTTAACTCTTCAGAAAATAAAATATGAATAGAAAAATGCGAAAAAGTTGAACTTGAAATCGTCGAGTGACTGCTCGTCAATTAAGAATTGGTGTTGAAAAGTATCGAAAAATGCATGCTTCATACACACATATAAATAACCGAAAAAATCCACTCTATTATTTTTTCGTTGTTTACTTATTATACTGTGATTTTTGTTTGTATCGATTCGTTGAAGGCAACATTTGATTCTTTATCCAACAGATAAACGCAAGCTATTTTTTTGTGTGATGTGTGTATCATTGTCTTTCGTCCTAACGGGAGCAATATTCATGCTTAAAACATGCACAAGCAGAAAATGTTGATAACAGCGAAGACACAAATCAGCTGTCTTTAATGAGCTGCTCTAGGTTGAGCTAGGCTGAGATATCTCAACAAAATGTGTTTAATGAGCAACTTGCCCGAAGTTGCTCTGATTTGTGTTTCATGAGTCTGCTTTAAGTTGAACTAGAGCAATTTAGAGCACGATTTTTAGTCTACTTTTTTTGGTAGAGCAAGTTCGGGCAAGCAATCAGCTGTTTTCCAACTGCCATGGAACCTACTTTCAACAAAAAATTGTTACTGAAGTGCAGTTTTTTGTTAGTGAATTGACAGGTTGATCTTGTGACAAGTAATGAATTTTGAGAATTGCCTCTCAACTGCTCTCACTTCCTCGACTTTTTTCTGCCTCTCTCTGATTTGCTCGAGTTTTTTTGACAGCCGCGCTATTATAACTTGCCTTGAGATGCTCTGCTTTTTTTCGTGCTCATTAAACACAGCTATCATGTGTCACATCTCGCGCAACCGATCACTGTAGTTCACACAAACTTGCTCTATATCGTTTCGGTTGCTGTAAAAGTACAAAAGCATCTACAATGGACAAGTTCGTGACAATAACAAAGAAAGCCGTTCCACCAAATCCAAATTCGAATGATAAATTCGCAAAAAAATGAGCAGCCACCACGTAAATCTGTCATTCGAAAATTTACTTTGCAATGGAAAACTGACTATTTCGTAACTGAACATAAAGAAAAACAATTTGTTTGGTGTGCCGATTGAAATTTTCTCACAACAGAAAACACAACATCGAAAGGCATTTTACATTGCAGCATGGTGACAAACACACAAAGCCGTTTCAAGTTGTTAATGGATAAATTAGATGCCAAATACATGGAAATTATGTACTTATCAATATCCGATGGCTCAGTTGCAGCAAAGTATTGGTTCGATTCAAAGATCTACTTCAAGAAATAATGGTGTTTATCAAAGAGCAAAATATGGAGAAACAATTTGAAATCATCAAAAAATCTGCATGGTGGCACGAATTGTTTTTTTTTTATGAGATTTGGTCAATCATCTCAACGTATTGAATTTGAAGTTATACGGCAGAGAACAATTCGTATGGGATCTCACTAAAAGTGTTAATGAATTTAAGTTTAAGTTGACTTCATTCAAAACTGAAATTAACGCGGACGATTTTACGCATTTTCCTATTTTGAATAAACATTTTGGTATTTGGTTTATCAAAGAAAAAACAGCGATAAAATTCGTTTCGTTAAATATCTCAATATTTTGATTCATGGATTTGAAACGCGTTTTTTTGATTTCAAAAACCATGATCCTTGCATTCAAATTTTTCAAAAAACTATTCGATTTCGATTCAGCAAAAGTTACAGAATTATCGGAATTGTTTGTAGCAGTTTTTGTAAAAAAGTCACACCTTGAATTTGATATTGGGTTAATTGCACAAGAAAGTCATTGGAAAAATTTAACGTACATTGAAATGTCGAAACGATTTATTTCAGAAAATTCATTTTCAGTTTTAAATGATGTTGTGCCAAAATATGTATGCATGTTTAGTTCTAAATAAGTATGTGAATGTACATTTTGAAGTCTTGTGCGCCGTAAGCCAAAATATCGTACAATGATAACTCAGAAGAGCTTGGAATCAGAGATTCGTTGTGAACTGTACAAGATTGAACCAGATTTTTCAAAAATGGCTAAATCCAAAGAATGTCATCCATCTCATGAAAACATTGAATAAAATGAAATACAGAAGAAACCCTATAAATATAATTTATTACTATAAAAATTATGTTTTATTTTTCAAAAAACGGAAGTGGCTCCTTTTAAGAATTCGGAGCCACTAATGTGGCTCTTCCAAAAAATAGGTTGGAGACCCCTGCTCTAGACCTTGCAAAATGTCGTCGTGGGATTATTTTACTTTTATATATAAAACAGTTCTGGCGCATAAAAACCGCTTAAAAGGAAACTCGATGCTTTGAAAGTTCTCTCTTTACATGCTTACTGGAGAAACAGGGTTGCTACGTACTATCAATTTTGCAATGATCTGATGACACTTTCGGAAGGTATCGCTATTGTAAATTTTACAAATTAGCTTTGTCTTTTTTTGTCTTTAAAGCAGAAACATGTTCAAAACGTTATTATATCCCTGATTGAAACACGCTCGGAATTTATTTTGAATATTTTTTTTTAACTCACTGTTGATAGAATTATAAGAACACCTAAAATAATACTAAAAAGTCCGCCAAAACCAAAGGTAAAAATTAACTACGTTTTGGTGAAGTATAAATCTATTGCACATATACATTAATATATCCTGAAAATTTTAGCTCAATCAGATGACGCATTCACGAGAAGAAGTGATTTAAATACAAAGTTGTTAAGTCCTTATTGAAAAACGCTTTGTACAAATACAGGATGGCTGGTGAATTCACATAGTTTATTTTTCTTTATTAATTTGAAAAATAATGCCTTCTTATTAACTTTTTTTATTGGTTTTTAAAATTAATTGAATGTAAATGGCCTCACGGAAGGTGACGCATGTGTGGTATCTTATCAAAAAGTAATTCATTATTGCCCGGAGAATTGCAACAGGAATTGCCTCAATCATCGTTCGAAGGGATTAAAAACATTCCAATTTCTTGGTTTTGTTTCGTAAACTTCCTGTTTGCAATAACCCCATAAGAAAAAAACCAGGCGCATTAAGGTCAGAAGACCTTGGGAGACAACAGAATGTGGAGTTTCTGGAATTTTCGTTGCAATTCTGTCAGAACAGCCTCGGTTATGTGAGAAGTTTCATCATCTTGCTGAAACCACACAGAGTTGGAAGGGATTCTCTTTGGTTGTTGTTATGAAAGAAAAGCTCTTTCAACATCTTTAAGTTCCGTTTTCTTCGAAGAATTGAGGCTCGACAATGCAGCTTGATGAAACTGCACATCACACTGTGACTTGAAGTGGATGCAATTCCATCTTAGGGTAAGGCCAAGACAGAGCAACGAGAGCGTCGAGTCGATCATAGCATCGAACCAAGCATGGAACAGCACAGTGAATTGTGACGAGATGCAACATTTTAAACGAAATTTTACAGTAGCAGTCAAATCACTGACTTCTTCAGAGTCGGATGAAGAGTTTTTCTCACCACAATACATGAAATCGAAATTAATAGACTGCTGACACATAGAAAACAAAAAACTGTTCTGATCGCTGCCAAAAATCGAATTGTCTGTGTATAATTCTCTACCGTTCAATCATACAAATATACCCAAATTTTCGAGAAAACCCCATTAAAGAATGCTTCAAATACATATTGGCCCAACATGTTGGCCCAACATATTGGCCAAAAATCCACTCAGGCTGGGAATGAGGCCATCAGCCCAACTCGCACCAAGGGGGTGTACACATATTGGCCATAGACTCTTTTGGTCTTGCTTGGGCCAATATGTATTTCCTACATTAGAGTCACTGCATATTCGACAATCAAAAATAATTGTATATCTTTATGCAGAAATTATACTCATTTGAGCAGATAAGCTCCTTGTCGAAACTCTAGGATTGGCTTGCATGGCAGCAGCTATAGCAGCGATAGTTTTCTGCGTCCGATCAGAGAGATTTTAATGATAAGACCTTCTTGTGATTGTCTCATGCAGTGAGGTAGTAGAAATGGAGTGGACATGCCCATAAGATTTACATTGAAGGGGACGGTAGTAGTTTTTTAGCTACTCATTGTCAAATCGGGTCAAATCCAAGTAGTTCCCCTCCAATTTGACAATGAGATTAAAATGGCGTAAAGGCAGCTTTAACATGCTTTGTGCGCGAGAGGATTGAAGGGGCTAATGGTGGAAAGTTATACCGTCCGTGTGCAGGGGCTGGCAAAATTTTTTAGAAGCGTAATTACAGTCCATATTTTTGGAGGAGTGCTGTCAAACTTGCACCCAAAACTTTCCTTGAATGGAAATCACAAATTCCAATGTATGATGGCGCATATAATCCAAATTCTTGTTTCATTATTACAATCGCTCATTTTTGTTAAATTCAAACACTGCCAAAAATGGAACCGATTAATTAGACAGAAAAAAATGTATTACATTTTTTTGGAAATATTTTTCAGTAGTGACCCTGTATATGCATTATACATCACCATCATCATCATCATCGGGACCGATACTGGCCTCCTTCAACAGGTTTTTTCACCGGTCCCTAGTTAGCCATCCTTGCGCTCTGAACATCCTTGACATTTACAACCCTCCAGGGCGCAAACAAGGTCTCCTCTTCTGTCGTCATCGTAAAAGTCATCCACAAAAGGTATTCCAAGGAGGCTCCGAAAAGGCATCGCTCATATTATTATAGCTACATGGCTTCGTCACCTGAGTCTACCGAGATTTTTTACTAATGTTCTAGTATTAAAATCGATCCGGAATAGCATTAAAATATTTTCATATTTCCAAATATAAATATATATATAATATATATATATATATATATATATATATATATATATATATATATATATATATATATATATATATATATATATATATATTTACATATATATATATGTATATATATATATATATATATATATATATATATATATATATATATATATATATATATATATATATATATATATATATATATATATATATACATATATATATATATGTATATATATATATATATATATATATATATATATATATATATATCTTCAAAAAATTTCAGTGAGTTAATCTCGGGAAGGCGCCATCCGATTGAGCTGAAACTTTCAGGATACATTGGTGTATATGCAAAATAGGTCCAGGTTTCACTAAATGTCAATTATTGTTAACCCTTTGGCGCCAGCGGTGATTTTAGTGATATTTTTAATATACCTATTATTCCGTACATAAATAATTTTTGCAAAAATAAAGCTGACGAAATAAATTTCGAACGTGTTTTAAATGCAAATCGGATAATATTTTGGAATTTTATAACCCCATGTGTGCGCTAGGTGCCTAAAAAGAGAACGGGAAAATTTGAAAATTTTGAAATTGCGATAACTTTTGACAGAGCTATTCAATCATTGCGAAATTTTCAACACATGTTGGTGTTATTCAATTGTATATTTGTGTTTAATGAACGTGTTGGCAACCCTGTAGCTGTAGCTCTTGAAAAAATGCCGCTTCTTCAAAAAAAGCCACTCATATGTAAATCTTATGCTTTGTTTACATAGCCAAAGTAAAAAATTGGATATGGTACAACGGGCACGCCTGGTAACCCTTGCCCACTTTACCTATATTTTAGCATCAAAAATTTCTGTTCACGGAAACTCATGATCCGATGAGCAGAATTAATTGAAATTTAATGAATGTATTGGTCTTAAATAGGACCAGGTCTGATAGAAGTGATTTTCCGGGCGATTCTGTGCCAGTGGTGCCATCTTGAAAAATCACTAAAAAAGATAACTGCTTTTAGCCCTATAAATTCTGATTCAATAGTTCGATTTTGACGAAATTCATACAGTAGCTTAACCTTAAAATTTGGTTGAAAAATTCGGTTAGAGCTGCAAGCTATGATAATTTTGGTGTCTTAAATTAGAAAAAATAAAAATTTGGAAGTGAAAACATTCAAATCATCGAATATCCTAAAAAATGTCCGTTTCTTACAATAAAACCAATCTGTATACAAATCTTATGCTTTATCTACACGTTCAAAGTAAAACTTTTTTCTGTCGGACAAGAACGGTAACCCGTTCCCAGTTAACCTATATTATTAGCATCAAAAACTTCTGTTCACGGGAACTCACGAACCAATAATCAGATACAAATGAAATTTACAGAATGCATTGGACTAAAGTTGGACCAGGTCTGATAGAAGCGATTTTGAATTGTGGGCAACTCTGTGACAGTGGTGCCATCTTGAAAAATTACAAAGAAAAAAAAACTGCTTTTTGCCGTATGAAATGTGAATTAGCTACCAGATTTTCATGAAATTGACACAGAAGAAAAACCTTACTCTAAGCCCTGTTTGATAGAAATTCGGTTGAAAAATTCGATTGGTGCTGCCAGCTATGGTAATTTTTGTGTCTTTGGTTTTGAAAATTCGCTCAGGAAAATAAAACTTTTTGCCCTATAGCGTCCAGTGCAGTCACGAAATTAATACGAATTTCATACATTTAATGAAACCTATTATAGACATTATTCAGGCCAAATTTGGTTGAAAAGCCACGATAGGCTTACCAGCTATTGTTGGTTTTGTGTTTGATTGCAATATCTTTATTAAGCGGTTTAATCGTAGAATTTTCAAATGGTAATGATATCGTAGTGACAATAAATAGCAAATATTAAGTTTTCGATTATTTGAAAAAACTCGCTGCAGGTAACCCTAAATTTCTTTACACTCCTATAACTTCGAATGTAATATAACAACGTGAAGCAGATGTGATATATTCTTGGCTTTGATACTGGCGAAAGGTTGCCAGCACGAGCCGGTTGTGCTACTTTTGTATCAATAAATGCTTACAGTTAGTATTCATACCGGAAACATTTACAATGAAAATAAATAACCAATGTTTCAATTCCCAAAGTTCTGCAAATTTTTCTAATCGCAGCCCCAAACACTAACTTCAGTTGCTGCAGGCACTGAGCATTTTCTTCATTGATGTTATATGAGATGCTGCTTTCAAAATTTTGTGATATAAGCAACTGATAACGAATATAATTAACCCGTGTTTTGCTCTCATAAACGTTGAAATGCATGCCAGTGGTAATATCTGAAACCTTCCACCATATGAGTTATAATGCATTTTTGACACCAAAGTAAAACGTGGCGTTTGAAACAGTTTGGCCGTAATAAGCAGCTCATGTGAAGGAATATGCACTCGAAACCTGCACGATTCTTCTACCGTTCTTCGAACATTAGTGTTTCTAGCGGTTCAGGTGCGCTAGAGTTTTTATTCTCTTTTTTGATTCTTTCTTATTTTTCAACATTTTCCATTTTTTCAAATTTTCACTAGACGCGAACCGACTTTCCCCTTCTCTCGTTCGTTAATATTTATTTTGACTTACTAACTAAAGCTCAGTTGCAATAGAACGTCATATAAATAAACACCCCTAAGGTCAGAAATTCGAGCCATAAGCCAAAACGGCACAGCTCATAGTCGCATAACCGCTTTAAGAAATAGTTTTAAGTTAGGTAATCTATTTTCAAATCTTCTCTCTTTCAATGTCGCAAAATCTATCTCCCGGATCTCAGATTCTCTACCTGGAAGCAGATATAAACACAAAGATAAAGCTTGATATACTCCGGCAGGCTGGGTACTTAGCTGAGCGAACAGAAGCCTGCTGCGAAAACCCTTTGCGGCTGATTTTAGCGCAAGCGACAAAGATATCTTGTTCGCGCGAAGGATGCTCGCGATCGGGGACCAGAACCTGACCGCGGTGTTAGTGCCAATTTTTATGTGAGATGCCAAGTGCAAGTTTTCAAAACAAAATCACCCTTTATCCTTTAAGAAAGCTAAGATTTTTAAGTCTTCAAATGAAAGTTTCACGCTGAAGTTTTTGGGCTAAAACTAATAGCTGTACTAAAAAAAGAAGCAAGAATCAAACTAGCGTGAACTGCATTTGTTTCAGCATTCTAAGAAAGCATTTACAAATAGGTTCAGCTATATTGTGGGTTTACTGAATAATTCTTCAATTTTATATCATTTATATTTTGACTTAATCCTCTTTGAATTCTTGAATTTCTGGCACTTTATTAATAAAATGGAAAAACCACTACATTACACTTTCTCAATGAGCAGAGAAGAGTTTAGCTTCAATATAAATTTTTACGAAAAAATACAAGCAAATGTATACCGAGTTACAATCTATACAACATTTCAAAATGGTTCACAGAATTTGTGGCGGACCGAAAGGGGTGCAATCAGTTGAAATAAGGCCAGACTTTACAAAAAATCATCGTGCTGTCCATTCATTAAAAAAAATGTCGCCAGCAAAGTGGAAAGTAGTACTTGTCACCATTGCAAAGGATTTTCAGTAAACAAAGCTCACCAGCGGCCAATTCCAGTTTCATTCAAACTGTGTAAAAATTTCAATGTGAAAGTTGCACGGAGTGAGTCGCAGACAGGCTATTGGATTAAAACAAATGATATTCTTTTAGCGAAGCTTAGTACAATAGACAGCACTGCTGCATGCTGCTGTTAAGTGAACGATCCGAGAACGACAATCGTGTTTGTGAGTTGAAAGGCAATGAGGTGATATGGAAACAAATGAGAACATGCATGGGACTTTAACATGGTAGCTGAATGCAAACTGGAAATTCTAAAAAAAAATGAACCAGAATAATTTTAACTTCGTTTTATGGGAAAAGGTAGAGTATACGCATTACTTTAAAGTACGTTCATACATTTTGGATATAAGTGCATAGCATAGGAGTTATTTATTCTTGTACTTTGCTTATTCTTCTAATTTATTTTCATCATTTCAACTTTTGGAAAAGAAAGGATTGTTGTGCGGCATTTAAATTATCGCTCTAAGATACATGTACATGTTATTATCAGATAGATATAATATTTAATGAGCCACTGAGAAGTTTATTAATGAAAATGTTCAAGAATTGATATTTTAAATTTAAAACTAAATTTCATTCGGTTTTTTTATTCTTGTTATGTAGAAGCTCATTGACTTTTATAGTTTTATAGAAATATTTACAAAGAAAAATCTCAAAAGTTGTGAATTCCAAGTCATATAGATATTTTTTAGTAACCGTATCTTCTTGCTTAGAGCAGGAGTAAAGCACAGCTAAAAATTCAGGGAAGCTTGAGCTGATCCATCGAAGTTGAAGGCAGAATGCCAGGATATTTGAATTAATTTAGACTCAAATTAGACTAGTTAAAGCTAGCTTAGGTTGAAGTATAATTTCTCTCTCTTAGCCACTATTATCAGGAAACTATCTGATTCCTTCGATAAACTGCGCTACCCGCTTTAGGTCAACAAAGTATAGGTCAGTCATACTTGAGAGGAAGAGTTAACCGGGTACTTTCCGTACCATAGCCGAACATTGGCAGATGAGATGTAGGCTTAGTTGTTCTTCTTACATTATGGAAACCAATAAATTAAGAAATTACCCCATATATTCGGTCATCATGTCTTGTTTTCACTTAATGCGTAGCCGCCACTTTTAAATTTAACAAATTTTTGGCGCAATTGGGGACTATCTCCAAGACAGACACTATGGGCATACAAACAAATGGTGAAACCTATCATCCTACATGGAGCTGCAGTATGATGGAATAAATTCACACAAAAAACTGCTGTCAATAGGCTCTACAACCTTCAAATGATGGCCTGCCTACTGATTACAGGAGCAATGAATACAGCTTCAATAGCAGGAATGGAGGGAATGAAAATTTATAGCCGGTACATCTTAAAATTTAGGAGAACGTAGCCAAATGGGCCATTATTGTACTACAGACCTTAGGTACAACTCAGGAGACATTAAAGGCCATCTCAAAATCCGGAAAGATATCGGGCTCATAATGAAAATGGTGACCTTCAGCGATCAAATAAAGACCAAAACAGAATTCTGGAAATGGTTCATGGTCGCAATTCCATAAAGCCACCTCTCTCGTACGAAGGGGCGCAAATATGGCGTATTGATGGTTCAAAGGTGGTCTGTGGAGTAGGAGCAGAGATCGTACGTCCCAAATGAAAATGCATTTCCTTCCAACATCTATAAAATAGAAATGTCTGCCATACCTAGAACCTTATATATAATAGAGGTAAGGAATACTAAAAGGGTCAGAATTAAGATCCTATTGGACTTCAATTGGTTCTCAAAGCTGTCAATCGCGATCACATCATTTCCACCATACTATAAGAGATAAGAGAGGCCCTAAATGAAGTAGGGGTACAGTACAGCCTGGAGCTGATATGTATCCCTAGCAATGAGGGGCTCAAAGGAAACGAGAAAGTTTATATCAAAGCCAAAGACAGAGCAGGAATGCCCTTCAAAAGCCCAAAGGTAGATACGGACAAGGAAATTAGAACATGGACAGAGAAAGATATCAAAAGCTACTGGCTTAATATTGCAGGTTTGAAACACTCAAAAAAATACCTTGGCTTCGATACCAAAAGAACAAAAAAAAGTAGTGTCTCTCTTTCAAAGTGGCATAAGAGCCTTATGTGGAGCATCGGCAAGCCACTTTCCTTGCAAAAAGTATCTCGACAGAATAGGTAAGGAGCAGGACAACTACTGCAGATACTGTGGAAAAACGAAGGAGTGTGTAGAACATCTTCTCAAACAATGTCGAGCTATAGTGAGACGAAGATTAGAGCTCTTTGGGTCTGCTCTTCCCTTCAGCATGGACATAACAAATGTCCCGTCAAAGATCATATCCAGGCTCATAAGAAGCTTGTACATATAATAGAACCTAACGCAGTGGAGGCACAATAAACTGAGGAGATTGCAGTGGTAAAATCAATCTTCTGAGTCATAGCTCCGGCAGAGATCGTTGAACCTAGTGTCCAATGGCTACAAGTGCTACCCGTTGAAGCAGTGATCTGTGCGATCACCCACATTACCACCAAGAGCACTACTAGTTGTGTCTATGGAAACCCAGGCCAAATCTTGTAACCGCACAAGATGATTGTTCAACCCAGAGTTTTTTAGCATTGTTTTCGTCTAATGTTTGGTTTGACCGATGCCATCAGTAGTTCTATGGAGATGAGTCATGAGATCTTCGGTAGCGAGGTATCAAGCTTTGCAAGTTCATTGACTTCATAATGGTCCCAAAAAATCCTTTGTCTCGTTATCCATGTCAATTGTATCGCCCAATGTCTCGACATCTCTCTATGAGATACACTACATTCAGCGAAAACCATGGACACTGTCTAAGTACCAGCAAAGGAATTGATAATCGATTGACTATCCATGAAAATAGCCACCTTAAGAGTACCGTGCTACCAAAATGCCATCCCATACAAGAGTATCGGCTCAACCACTGCAGTATAAAGCGGTATAAATGCGAGGTTGCAAATCCTAACTCAGTTTTGTGGTTCTTTTCTAACAGTTAGGTGAACCAAAAGTCTTTCGCGCTCTTGCAGTTATATCTACGTCTCATATTAGCTTCAAATCGAAGATCAGCCTCAAATATTTGACCCTCAATCAATAAAAAACCCTTGAAGTGCATCCTTGCAGACCCCTTGTCGTAGATTCCACAGAAAATAAGGATATCGCTCAGTTGATAGAGCTGTTTGATAAACATAGAGCTGTTTAATTAAAGCTTTAAACTGCATATTAGAAGTTTGAGTAGCCTAGTGGGTATAATAGCACTGGACTCTTGTGTGTGGGGTCTCTGGTTCGAATCCAGGTTTGGACGAAAGACTGTTCACCGAGCTTTGAGTTAACTTAGCTCTGATTAGGCATTTGATTTAAATCAGGGATAATGAGAGTCATGTAACTAATCACTCCAATGAAGCTCTCTACCAGGTTCAACCACTAGACCTGACAAAAAGCTGTGCGATTACTTGACCCTACTTTTATAAGCTCCATATCAACATCTAACAGTGGGACTGCCTCAACAATCTCGTAAGACGTAATGTTGTTAAAGCTCCTTCAATGACTAGGAATATCTAGCGTTTACTCCTTACGAGCAAGAAATTTTCAATGTGCTCAATGGAAATAAGCAGAGCAATTTTAATAAACTTTTCTTTGCTGTAAGAATGCTATAGCTGCAAAATGATTATAGGATCGATTGAAAGTTTGATATAATAGCTAATAATCTTCCGGGAGAATCTTAAGCAGGACAGATTATTGGACATATTGGATGGTGGTCCTTTGGATTAGCATATGACACATTTCCTGCTTTAGGAATAAACACAACTCTAGTTTACTGCCAGCTTCCAACAGCATACGAAAAGCGCAAGCATGCATTATATATCACTTTCAGCCATAGTATCGGGGGAAAGTGTATCTGGAGTTTCTCAAGGAACCATTCTTAGTCCACTAGTATTTTTGATTTTTACAAATCAGCTTCTTTCGCCGATAAGCTTAACTTACGTTGCGGGATTTAAACATGATCTTCTCTTGAAAATTGTAGATATTTTCGAAATAACATTTGCCCATAAAAGACCTAGTGCTCTGCTAATAACTCAAAATGCTATATAATGTATTTTATTCAAAGAGAACTAGTGATGGGCGTTTCTGTTGCTTTCAGAAAACGAAAACGAACTGTTTTTTTCCAAAAACAGCTGTTTTTTAAAACTGTTTGAAAACTTTTTTCACTCGACCAGCAGCAGATTGATACTGGGTGTTAACATTAGTGATGGGCGTTTCTGTTGTTTTCAGAAAACGAAAACTATTTGAAAAAAACAGTTGGAAAAAAACAGTTTTTTTCAAACAGAAAACAACAGAAGCGCCCATCACTAAAGAGAACCCCCTTTATAAATTTTTTTAAATTCTTTCTAGCTCGTTTCTTGACATGGTTGCTAACTTTAAGGATAAACACATCATGCATGTGTATGCGTGGGCTGGAGGAAAGGCGCATGGCAGCCATAAGCTCTCAGGCCAAGATAGCTGATAGTACTCATGCTCATTGCCGACAATAGTTTCCCATGTTTTTTAACGAATTCGAGGTTCAATCATAGGAGAAAAGAAGCTATCTTCTGCATACACGCCACATCCTAGTCAAAGCATTGATATTTGAGACTCACCAAACCTAGTCACTCAAAGAGAAAATGGTCCGCTAAATCAACTTCTTCTAAGCAGGATAGACAAAGTTCATCATGTGCAACACCATTTCAGTATATGACAGTTAGGCAGTTGTTTCTAGTCAGTATACTTGCCATGGCTCTACAAACTTTCCTACTTTTGTTCTATCATATTCCGCAGTCGCATGGCTGGGCTATGAAAGGAAGAAGACACCCCAATCCTTTTTATGGCATCATCAGAAGATAACATATATTTCTGCTTGAAAAATAGAAACGCTCTCTCTTCGCAAAGAGATATCTTGTAAATATCTTACCATACCTTCTCGCGAAGTTGATGGAGGGAACGCTTCTGAGCGCCCAAAGGTATCACGAGCATCAGTGGGATCTTACTCATCGAATATCTAATGGAACAGTGCTCACAAAATTGTTTCCTACCCATAGGCCAAATTGAGCTATAATAGTCTATCGACCGAGCTCATTGCCACAGTCGAAATTTGAATGTCGAGTCTAGATAGATTAAGAAGCGCTTCAAAGGTCGCACCGAGAATAGTACTCATATTCACACAGGTACTCAGACACACAGTATTTTACAGCATGATTATCTTCTTGCGAGCATAAAACAGCTTCACAATAGTTTCTCACACCACGGATGCCCACACGATCATTGGCCTTATGATTTCTACATAAATCAACATAACTACATAAGGTTTAAGATCACTGGTGGTGGCAAATGCCCTCTTGCACTGCGCGAGAGCATTTAAGACTTGTGGAATCTCCACTTCGTCATGCAAAAATTTGTCTCCAAGATTGCTTTAAGATATTTGACTTAATTTGAACGTTGAAGAGTTTTTAATTAATTTACATGAACCCGAAATCCTCACATGGAGAATTGGTTTTCTTATCCTATAAGTCACTCAGTTGTCGGATACTAAAAGTATTAATATCTTCCTATATTTCTGATCCAATTTATTCACAAAATTACGAAGTAAGACAGACCAACAAAACGCTACAAATGCTAAGTATTGCTCTGCACGGGAACTAATTATAGAAATTGTCAAGTCATGAAAGTGTAAAATTAACCCATAATGTCGTTCAGATAATCTAATTATTTTCACGCTATCCACTTCAATTCTTCTGCCATTTACTGAGTAGTAAACTTGTGTGCTACAAACTCTCTAAAGAAAACATGTACTCGACTTTCCAATAAAACTTAGTACCTTACTTCACCAGCAACTATCTTTCACATAAAGTCATGAAATTATTAAACTTTTTTTTTTTCAAGTGCTATACAAGCGTCTCATTATTAAAACCAGCACCACGAAGCCTATTGCCCCTTGAAAATGCGGAACTCGGCTCGAAAACTAGTCG
>OX376372.1:172133894-172155394 GCA_947369275.1 Nemotelus nigrinus
TTTGTATTTATGTGAAATATCTTTATTAAGCCTATTTTATCGTAAAATTTTCAAACGGTAATGATCTTGCAGTGACAATAAACAACAAATATTGAGTTTTCAAAAATTTGAAAACTTTTGGGACTGGTAACCCTAAATTTCTTTGCACCCCTATAACTTTCAATGCAGTCATCGGATCAAAACGGAATTTGCAGACTAAGTTGATTTCAATGTGAGGCAAGTGTGACATATTTGAGGCTTTGATGCTAGCAAAGGGTTGCCAGCACGAGACGTTTTTCGCTTTTTTCGTATCAATAAATGCTTACATAAAGTATTCACATCGCGAACATTTGCAATGAAAATAAGGAAACAATGTTTGAATTTTGTAAGTTATAGAAATTTTTTGGTTCCAAACATCTTTCGTTTTTTGACCCTAAACATTTTTCCATCCCTGTAACTTTTGACGGAATCATCGGATAAAATCGAAATCGATACAGTTATTTGATTTTGATGTGAGCCAATTGTGAGAGATTGTGAGAGAAACATTTTCTTTGGTTATGTTATGTTATGCTGCTTTCAAAGTTTTGCAGTGTTTGGCTTTCCTAAATCTTGAAATTCCTGAAATCCATTCCACCCTATTAGTGTAAATGCATTTTTATGATCAAAGTGATTTTGCACTCGAAACAGGTTGGAGCAGGTGTGGTAGAATATGCACTCAAAATTTGCACGATTCTCCTACTGTTCATCGAACATTAGTATTTCTAGCAGGTTCAGGCGCGCTACAGTTTTTTTTCCATTTTATTTGAAACTCCGTTATCAACTCAATATGCTTGTTGTTGGACGAATGCGGTGCATTTCTTACAGTTTGGTTTATTGTCATATCTTTCAAAAGAAATAAAAATAATAAGAATCCAGAGGGTGCTTTAAAAGTTAAAAGCAATCATACATTCAAAGTTGAAAATCATTTAAAAGGACTAAAGCTCGTAAAGGTGCATCCTAAGGGTTTTATTTTAAGATTTTCTGATCAGTTCATCATGTGGTATACCCCAAAATTTTAGAATACATTGGCATATTTGTTAAATGGGTCCAGGTCGCACAAAATGTGAGTTTTCTTTAACCATATGGAGCCAGCTTGAATTTTAGTGATATTTGATTTTGAAGTACCCTTATAATTCAATGAAAAAATTACTTTTGAAAAAATTGAGCACGCGAAAAAATTCTGAACCTGTTCTAGTCATGAATGCGATAGAGTTTTAGCAATTTTTAGCCCTACGTGTAAGCTAGGTTTGGCAATTAATGCATAAACTTTATGCTTTGTTTACACAGCCAAATGAAAATTTTTAAAATTCCAGATCGCACAAGAACGATAGCTTTTCCCAATCCATTTATAATTTTAACTCCCGAAAATTGTTTTAATTAGTTTGACGACCCTGTGGCTGATAGAAGATTGACAACCCTGCGGCAGTCGTGCCACCTTGAGAAATTACTCAAAAAAATAAAATAATTCTTGCCCTATAACGTCTAACACAGTCATTAGATTTTAATTTTTGACTTCTACAAGCCAACTTTGATAATATTTTTGTTTAGAAGTAAGACTCGGGATCTAGTATTAAATTTTCAAATGATAATAATATCTTGGTGAAAGTACACAACGAGAAAATATTATAAATTTGCAATTCTTCACGAATGGCAACCCTAAAAATCTTTGCATTCCTATTACTTTTAACGCAGTCATCGGATCGAAATGAAATTTAACGCAGGGAATAGTCTTAACGTGAAGCCAACTTGGTATACTTTTGGCTAAATGACGGCAACAATAATTTTCGTTATTTATCACAACAGTTCCTACCGTATTTACATTTTAGATATTTATCATCGATAATAAGTAAGTAACAAATAAGTAACAAATATTTAAACTTTCCAAGTTTTTAAATTCTTGCGGATGGCAGTCCAACAAGTTTTTCTATCTCTGTAACTTACGTGTAACTTGACATGGAGCACTGAACATTTTCATCATGTTTGTACTATGAAATTTTGCCTCTAAATTTTCATATGATAAGTATCCTATTAGAAAAAAAGAACAAGTGCTAAACTTTCCCAAATTTAGAAAATTTTATGAGCATTAATTCTGAAAATCTTTCTACTCTATGGCTTCCAATTCAGTTATTGGATCAAAATCGTACATGACTTTTTCTACATGACTTTTGCTGCCCTCTCTTTACGTCACTTTGCTTTTCAAATTATAGGTTCAGTTTCCTTAACAGTGGAAACTTGTTAAGTTTATAGCCACCATTTACAAAATTATTTTTTCCATCAAAAATTTGCTTTCACAAAATAAATATTACAAGTTTAGTTTGCCCCATAGTAATACAGTTCAGATACTCTGGTACAGGCGGGAGTCAATAATAGGTGCGTTTTTTTGCAACCTAGCAGAGCAGGTTAACGTAGCAAAAAAACGATCCAGAGCAGAAAATCGCAGTGTTCGAAAATGTTGTTGCATTTGCTGAGATTTTGCTTAGATTGGTTGTTAAATTAGAATAATCCATAGAAAAAACCTGAATGAAATCTTATATAGATTTTAATCGAAATCAGACATGAAACTTGCATATGAAACAATCTACAATGTAATGTGCATCGAAACACTCAAAACCAGTCAGCACACTACACGATTTGATGTAAAATAATTGAAAATGGCAGAGTGCTATGCAAATTCATTCAATTCAAACTGCCGATTTCAGCAGTGATACGAACCGTTTAGAACACTCTTACTGTTATCAGCACACTCTACATGTAAACCCATAAACTACTACTGCTTAACATTTTTTGATTCAGTGACGCCACAAGTGCAGGATTTTTGTTGTTATATTCAATATGCTTAACAAAATTTGATCTGCTCGGGTGTGCAAAAAAACGCACCTAATGAAATACATTTCACAAAAATTCAAAGCTTAGCATTAATCGAAGAGTAATTTCTCTCAAAAGGTCAAGTGGAACTTTTACTCGTCATTCTCCGTAATTCTTAATCGACTTTTCCCTTCGACAGATGTTATGCAATCTTTCAAGAATGTACTCATTACACTTTCTTTTCTGCCAATTCTTAGCTTTATACAGTAGCAACGACTGAGTTGATTGAGAAAACATCATATTGACATACGCATACATATTGCCACCCTTGCGTTCTTTTGCGCTGAGTGCAAATATAAAGTTTTTTCAATACGTTCGTTAAACTCGGTTGTGATCATTGTTGAGTTGAACATTTCCAGGCGAAGAAAGTAATGTATACACATAATCTTGCTAAGCGGATTTACTATTTTTTTTCTCAATTATCCGTCGTCTCCTGCGTATCAACTTTTCATTGACTTGAGACTTGTGGAAGTTTATATACGCGGCGTCAAAGCGTTTGTTTGAAATGCTCTGAAAAATAGAATCTTTTAACACGCCTGTTAGTTTGTTTCGCTAAGAAGTTGGAACGTGAAAGATGCGTTTGCTGGTTTTCTTTGAGTTCTGATTTAAAAAAAAAAACTGTGAAGGGTTGAACGGGAAAAATTTTCTGTAAAATGATGTTAGCTGGGGGATTTCTATGGCAAGTTTACAGCACACAATATTATTATCCTCTTTACAGTACTTTGTCTCCAAGAAATTGGGCTACGCACCTCATATTTTCGCGTGTGTAAAATTCAGCAAGGAAATTCTTCCGAGGAGATACGTTGCTTTTTTTAAGCTAACTTTACCTAATAACTTAAATATAGTTGCTGACCCGAAATTTTGGCTGCTTGGGACTTTGGTTAAACTTTCTGTGAACCGTGGAAATTTTCGTTCCAGCCTCGTTAGGAGAAATCGCACTTAATTTCTAGTGTTCTAATTTTTAATTAGCATTTAATTAGCAGTTCTAATTTCTTCTAGTTTGAAAATTGGTTGAAAAATTAGAATAGGGCTGCCAGCTATGGTGATTTTTGTCTCATAAATCTTGCAAATTTGCTCAGCAAAATAAAGCCTTTTTCCCTATAGCTTCCGGTCCAGTGCAGAAATCATAACGAAGTTCATGCAGTAAATGGACGTTAATGTGAAGTAAATGTCGTAGAAATTTCGTACAAAAATCATGAAAGGGCTGCCAGCTATGACCATTTTTGTAATTTTGTGGAATTTCTTTACTGAGCGATTATGTCATTAGATTTGCAAATGGGAATGATCCTGCAATGAAAATTAACGCTTTAAAAATTTGAAAAGTTTTGAGGGTGGTAGCCCTAAAATTCTTTTCACCCGTATACCTTCCAGCGCAGAGATTCAATCGAAACCAAATTTACTGGTTGGGTTTAACTTAACGTGAAGCAGATTTGGTATATATTTTGCTCTGCTGCTGACACAGGGTAACCAGCATTAGCCATTTTCGTAAATATTGCACCAACAGATGCTTCAAATTACGTACTCATATGCAAAGCATTTGCGATAAAAATAAGAAGCCAATTTTTAGATTTTCCGAGTTTTGAACATTTTTCGGATGCCAGCCTCAAACAAAGTTTAACCGCTGAAACTTTCGATGAAATCCTGCGATGAGAACGAAATTCAAAGGATAAGTTGATTTAAGTATGAGCTTGTTATGGTAAACTTATTGCTGCTTCGTTGGGAAAGTGTTGCCAGCACTGAACATTTTCATCATTTGTGTTATAGTTGAGTTTTGTTGCTTGGGATAAGGAATGGTTGATATGATTCTACAAAAAAGTGTATTAAGTTTTTCCACATTTTTTTGTCACTCAAAGACAATTTCTTCGAAAATTAGTTTTCTAGCGATTCTAATGCGCTAGACTTTTTACTAATGTTCGAAGAAGAACATTAGTATTAAAATCACTTTGGCCAAAAATTCATATTTCTATATATATATATATATATATATATATATATATATATATATATATATATATATATATATATATATATATATATATATATATATATATATATATATATATATATATATATATATATCATCAAAAAATTTCAGTGAAAAAATCTCAGAAACGCGCCATCCGATTGAACTGAAATTTTTAGGACACATTTTTAGGACATATGTGCAGAATAGTGCCAGGTCTCAGAAAAAGTTAAAAATCTTTAACCCTTTGGCGCCGGCGGCCATTTTAGTGATATTTTTAATATACCTATTATTCCGTACACAAATAAGTTTTGCAAAAATAAAGTTAACAAAATGAATTTCGAACGTGTTTTACATGTGAATCGGATAATGTTTTGGAATTTTTTAACCCCATGGTGCGCTGGGTGCCTAAAAAGAGAACGGGAAAAATTGAAAATTTTTAAATTGCGATAACTTTTGACAGAGCTATTCAATCATTACCAAATTTCTAGGACATATTAATATTATTTAATTGTAAATTCGTGTAGCTTTTGATGAGCGTGCTGGCAACCCTGAAGCTAGGGCAGGCACTGAAAGTGAAAACCTCCAAATTATCGTCTCTCTTGAAAAAATGCCGCTTTTTCAAAAAAAGCCACTCATATGTAAATTTCTAGCTTTTTTTACATAAACCAAAAAAAAAAATTTGATATGGTATAACGGGCACGCCTGGTAACCCTTGCCCAATTTACCTATATTTTTAGCATCAAAAACTTCTGTTCACGGAAACTCACGATCCAATGAGCAAAATTAATTGAAATTTGCAGACTATATTGGTCTTAAATAGGACCAGGTCTGATAGAAGTAATTTCGAAATGCGGGCGATTCTGTGCCAGTGGTGCCATCTTGAAAAATCACTAAAAAAGATAACTGCTCTTAGCCCTATAAATTCTGATTGAATCGTTCGATTTTAACGAAATTCACACAGTAGCTGAACCTTACTTAAAACCACGTTTGGTAGAAATTTGGTTTAAAAATTCAGTTGGAGCTGCCAGCTACGATAATTTTGGTGTCTTAAATTTGAAAAAATTAAAATTTGGAAGTGAAAACATTCAAGTCATCGAATATCCTAAAAATGTCCGTTTCTTACAATAAAACCAATCTATATACAAATCTTATGCTTTATCTACACGTTCAAAATAAAATTTTGGAAATTTCATGTCGGACAATAACGGTAACCTTTTCCCAGTTAACCTATATTTTTAGCATCAAAAACTTCTGTTCACGGGAATTCACGAACCAATAATCAGATACCATTGAAATTTACACAATGCATTGGACTTGAGTAGAACCAGGTCTGATAGAAGCGATTTTGAATTGTGGGCGACTCTGTGCCAGTGGTGCCATCTTGAAAAATTACAAAGAAAAAAAAACTGCTTTTTGCCCTATGAAATGTGAATAGTAACCAGATTTTCATGAAAGTAGCTGCACCTTACTCTAAACTCTGTTTGATAGAAATTTGGTTGAAAAATTCGATTGGTGCTGCCAGCTATGGTAATTTTTGTGTCCTTGGTTTTGAAAATTTTCTCAGGAAAATAAAACTTTTTGCCCTATAACTTCCAGTGCAGTCATGAAATCAATACGAATTTCATACAATTAATGGAACCTATTACCAACATTATTCAGGCCAAATTTGGTTGAAAAGCCTCGATAGGGTTGCCAGCTATTGTTGGTTTTGTGTTTGTTTGCAATATCTTTATTAAGCAGTTTTATCGTAGAATTTTCAATTGGTAATGATATTGTAGTGACAATAAACAGCAAATATTAAGTTTTCGATTATTTGAAAAAACTCGCTGCAGGTAACCCTAAATTTCTTTATACTCCTATACTGCCCTACTAAGCGCAAAAGCGGTATCTCAAAAAAAAATCGAAAAGTTGATTTTTATAACACTAGAAAGCTTACAACAATACGCATCTAATGAACTAAGCCTTTTAATGGTATCTTATTTAAAACATATGGGAAACACCTTAAGAAAGTTTTTTAAACCTAAGTACCCGATGTATCCAAGAGCGACAGACCGCTCACCGAGAAAAGTGGAGTAAGGAGAATCCTCCACCAGCTCCAAACGAACCCAATTCCTCGTCGTCCATCTCAATTTGACCTTAAATCACTAAGGGAATTAGAGGTATATCAATATTACTACTTTTACAAAACTTCAATTATCTCGAAACTCGCTTTCATTGAGATACCGCTTTTGCGCTTAGTACGGCAGTATAACTTCGAATGTAATATAACAACGTGAAGCAAATGTGATATATTCTTGGCTTTGATACTGGCGAAAGGTTGCTAGCACGAGTCGGTTGTGCTACTTTTGTATCAATTAATGCTTACAGTTAGTATTCATACCGGAAACATTTACAATGAAAATAAATAACCGATGTTTCAATTCCCTAAGTTCTGCAAATTTTTCGGATCGCAGCCCCAAACACCAACTTCAGTTACAGTGCTGCAGGCACTGAGCATTTTCTTCATTGATGTTATATGAGATGCTGCTTTCAAAGTTTGGTGAAATAAGCAACTGATAACGAATATGATTAATCCGTGTTTTGCTCTCATAAACATGCATTCTTGAGACCAAAGTAAAACGTGGCATTTGAAACAGCTTGGCCGTAATAAGCAGCTCATGTGGTAGAATATGCACTCAAAACCTGCACGATTCTTCTACTGTTCTTCGAACATTAGTGTTTCTAGCGGTTCAGGTGCGCTAGAGTTTTTTTTACATCACGCCATCATGCCAGACCTATCAGGACAACTTCAATGTTTAACGTACCTTTTACACGTACTGACGTTTTCTTTTCATTCGCTTGTTTTGCGTTTACTGAGGACGCATATTAATCTTCAGCTTGGTTCTGTCCCTCAGTTTATTGGAATTTTCAAAATTTAAGTTCGTAATGCACTTTTTTTGCCCGCTTAATCATTTTATTTATATATTAAGTTTTCATTGTTTTTTGTTACATCCATACTCCTTTTTTTTCTCTATTTTTACTTTAACTGTATTCAAATTTTGTACTAATTGTTATTAAATCCATAGTCCTTTTATTCTATATTTTTACTTTACTGTATTCTAATTTTTGTATTTCTATTCTTATTGCGTTTTTTTAATTTTAAGTTTTATGTTTTATTATATCTTATTTCTTTATAATATTTTTATTCATTTTGTAACTAGGCATCTTGTCTGTAAAATGAATTATTCTGAATAAATTACAAATTGCATATTACAAAAAAACACTTTTATTGTATCTTTTTGTACGAAAGTTACATCAAGTATGAAAACCATGCATAGTCATTTTTATTTTGGCCATTGTTCCGTAATGCTTGAAATAGGATAAATCATGGCCGTCATATAAGGCCGGTCGCAAAAGCAATTAACGTACCAAGATGGCGTGCTTAATGTACCTTTTTTCGACCAGTCGACGTACATTTCTCGACCAGTTCGACCAATAAAAGTACATTAGTACCTGTCAGATTGCAAGTCGCGACCGGCCTTCAATATGATGGCCATGGTTAAATTCATAGAAAGTGAATTGATTTATCGAAGTAAGCAAAGCTTTAAAGAAGATTTGGGAACAAATTATGTGCAAAAACTATCCATCGACGATGATCCGCGATAGATTCACGGCCTCCTCTTAAGAAATGAGTGACTTCATAGATAATTTTCAGGAAGTTTCTGATCCATCAAGATCATCAAAATTATACCAAGGTTACCTTGATTCAATTTATCATTTCTTTCAAATCACTTAGCAATAACATATGTAAAGCTATCATTGTGCCTGCTAGCAACAAGTGCTCCGGACCAGATCATCTTCAAATCAATTTCTTATGCAAGTGTATCATGCAACTAATAATTCTTTTGCATATCTTTTTCAATAGACCTATTTTTCGGGGTTTCCCCTTCCACCTGGATATCTTCATATGTTCAAATCTGAAAATAGACGTTCTGTCAAAAATTAAAGGGACATTGGATATGTTTACAGCATACGCCTTGTCCGTGGACTATACGCCAAATTTGACCTAAATTATTTAGTCCACCTACTGTAAACACTCAACACTCGACCGATTTCAAGAGATCTGTCCTAAAATAGGTCGTGGACTATATCAGTGTAAGCACACCTGGGTTATGCATTGATTTATACGCCACCATTAATAATATACTTACAGTGGCGGAAAAAATACTCGCGGATGGCGAATAAAAGAAATTAAATCAATTTTTTGGCAATATATTAGCGAAATAAGTTAAATGATTTGCTTAAATTATTCGTTTTTACTATGTCTTTTGAAATGTAAAAACAAATTTTGAGAATATTTTTCGTATGTGCTACAGAAGAAGGAAGAATCTGTTGACTCCTAATTATATCTGGCAAAAAGTATTCGCATTTGGCTGTATGTATGCAACGAAATCATACCATGACGAGTTCAAATTATATTTTTCGGGGAATCACATTCTAAAAATGTCAACATGAAGCCGGAAAGGTTGAAGCCGGTTACGTGAAGTTTGGAAAGGCTTAGTGGTGATAAAACTTTTTATTTTAAAAATGGACCGTAAAGGTTCGGAAACTACTCCAGAGGAAAGGATAATTATTATAAACTTGAGAAAAGAAGGAAAAAGGTTTGTTGATATATCGAATGCTCTAAATAGAAGTGAATCCACAGTGCGGAGTATTTGCAGACGACATTGATCAACGGATGATTTCAAAAGTAAATATCGCTGTGGTACTTCAAGAAATCCAACAACAACTTCTTCTGAAATCGTAGCTAATATCAACAAAACTTATGGTAAGACAGTGAGTGCCCGGACAGTGTGCAATGTACTGAAAAGTGCTGGTTATAATGCAAAAGTACCACGAAAAAAACCGTTAATATCAAAAATAAACCAAAAGAAGCGGCTAACTTTTGCTAAAGAACATGACATGAAAGATTTAAAATACTGAGATACAGTACTGTTTCCAGATGAAAGTAAATTCAACTTGTTTAATTCTGACGGCAGGCGCTTAGCATGGAGAAAATCATGCACAGAACTGCAAATAAAAAACCTAAGGCAGACTGTTAAACATGGGGCCGGTGGAGTTTTAGTGTGGTGGTGTATGGCATCATCGGGGGTTGGGAAACTTATATTTATCGGCGGCATCATGGACAAGAATGTTTATTTAAATATCCTGAAAGATGTCTTGAAAATCAGCAGCAATAACTTGGCTCTTGGTAGCAGTTATTACCTTCAACAGGAGAACAATGTGCGTCAATGGATCGCGTATAATGTTCCGCATATGCTCAATATGCCACCGCAATCCCCGGACCTCAACCCCATCGAGCACCTCTGGAATGATCTGGAAAAAAGAATCGACAGCAAACTATCATAAACAGGACACAACTTAAAGAAATTTTACAGGTGGAATGGGAAAACATTTCCACTGATTACACAAAAAATTTGGTTCATTCGATGCCTTATCGTCTGAATGCTGTTATTAAGGCCAAGGGTCTTCACTCTAAATACTAAATGAAATACAATACCCAAATTAAACTTTTCGCGAATACTGTTTTCCAATCAATTGTTTCATGAATTTCATGTTAATTTGTTTTTGCTTTAGATATACATTTTGTTTTGTAGGTTTAATTGTTTATTTAACATCTGTGTGAGCTTAAGAATAAATTTAGTCAAACATATTAAGTTGTTTTGAGTAAGACAAGGAACAAAAATGCCATATTTTAGATTTATATCTAAACCGGGAATACTTTTTTCCGCCACTGTATATATGTTGAATATAAGCTGGCAACCCTCTCGTTTTACTCAAAATCATTAAAAAAAACATGTTTGAAAGACAAATGAAAATATTATCACCATGCATGACCTAAAATCAAACTAAATGACAGCTGTCACGTGCAAACGGGGACTAAATTCGACCTTACCAAATATTAGGCCTGGTTGATGTAAACACCTTGAGACTAAATTCATTTAGTCCACGATATAAGTCAGGTCATATTTGATCCAACCGCTGTAAAGCCCACCAAAATAAGAAGAAAGAAACATTCCTTCTTTAGTTTAGATTTTTTTCTTTCCAAAGTAATTCGCGAAAATTCACCAACATTCAACTTGATCCATTGCATACAATTACATCAGATCATGCGGAAACTACCCTTTATGCTAATCATGTATCGAAACTGTTGTACATTAGGTCTAGAGAAATCGAGTGAAACATTTTTATCCATGCAGAAGCAAAAAAGGTGGTTTCCTGATAGGATTATCAATTTTGCTTGTCATTTGCCATGTCGTGAAAAATAAGCTTAAATGACTCGGCACTAAAATAATTTTTCGATAAAGTGAGATTTTTTGACGTGACTCATATACATGTAAAAAATAGGAATTTAATGTTTATTGCAAAGTTGACTCTTTCGCTCCATTCAAATATTAATTAAATGTAAAAAAAAAAACAATATGATGCCAAACTAAAATTGGTTGTGATTTCCTTTTAGTTGAGTGCACATGGCGTTTCCATTTGCTATCGCGGTATTAAATGGCATTTTGTAAGGTAGCTGTGAAAATCGCAGCCCCGGATCTTGAATTTTTTCGAGGCGGAGCAAAAACTGAAAAATGCCGCTCCCGCCAACCAATATTTTTACCTCTATCATTATCATCATCATCATTTCACCCCACTGATAGACATAGGCCTCCCTGAAAGAACGCCACAACGACCGGTCTAGTGCTGCTCTTACGCTGTTAGCCATATATTTTTACCAAAATACATGAACGTGTCGGACATATATTTTAATTAGAATAGAAAAGGATAGGGAATGAAATAAAACGTGAGATTAAAAGAAATTATTATGTGACACATTGAAATTACAATTTTACACTTCACTTTTACACTTCTTTTGTTATGCAAACAAATCTATGGACTTGTGATAATTAATCTCATGAGCAGTTCGACTTTCTATTGCTATTGTCAAACTCGATAAACGTTCCTGGCTAAAACTTCGCTGGCAGCTTGTGAATGTAGTAGGAAGCGTAGAGTAAACTCACAGAGCAATAAAAATATTAGGAAAGGCATCCTGCAAATCATGCGTATAGATCTGTTGCAAGAGATTGAAAGTGCTAGCATTTAATATGTCTTTATATCTCCTTAAAAACGTAGAATTCCTCGCAGAATTCAACTTGCTCGTATTTTCGTCCACGATCTGCTCCATGATTCTGCTGTTCTTCAGTTGACATATTCAAAATTTCAGAACCATTGAGAAATGCAAATTTCAAATTCAACGTGGTAGCACTATCAATCTTCTTTTTAATTTCTGATAAGGTTCGGTCAAATACCATCATTGTTGCTTTAGCAAAGAGTTGAACAGGTTGAAGTCTTGGTGATTCGTTATCACACATCTCATTAACTTGTTTTTTGCACTACGGAGTTCGTTTATTTGGCAGAATAGATTCAACTCCAATTTTTTCAGCAACTTCTTTAGTTTCTTCTATCCAATATTCAATTGAATTTTCTCTCATTTCTTGCAAAGTTTTCATCAGGTCATCCATTAAAGAGACGGAACACGCAAGAATGATATCTTTCTTTTGAATTGCAATATTTATTCGATTGATTTCGCGGAGAATATTTACCCAAATCGTCAAGTTCAGAATAAATTAAAAATTTTTGAAAGCATTTAAGAGATGACCTCCCTCGTACTTTGCTTCCGGAGCATGAGAAGTTTGTTCAACAACTTCCTCCAAGGATTCCACCACTTCCGGCAAACTATTTAAAAGGCCTTTCACAGCGACATATTTCGCTGACCATCTCGTCTGACTGCTCCCTTTTAAATTGGTTTTAACATATTTTTTCATAGATTCCCACCGAGTATTGGAGTCTGAAATAAAGCAATATACTTTTTAACTATTCCAAATAGCTTTATTGCTTCCGGACATAATGAGGCAGAAATGACACAGACAAGATTTAAGGAGTGAGCCAAACACGGTTCGAACTCGGCCAGTTCAACTTTTCTGCAATCCTAACCACTTCGCTATAGGTGCCAGCCATATAGGACTAATTATCATAAGATTGGCCACGACATTATCTAATATCTGAGCCATCAACTGTCAATTTTCACATAATCTGTAGTAATCCCTCCTATTTTTAATCTGTAATCCCTCCTGTTTTTTCAGCAACTTCTATGTAATCAATGAAACTTCTTTTTTATTTTACACACATCACCAGTTTTTTCTTTCATAGTGAATTTGTTCAATATGCGAGACATCTGGAGTGCAGTCGAACATTATTGTGTATTATTTGGCTTCTTTGATGTCGTTTAGAATGCTAATTCTAAGTGTTGTTGCCATTATTTCAATAATTTCATTCTGTATTGTCTTTGATAAATATGATACTTGTCCCTTTTTTAATTGTTCTAATTGAAACTTAAGAGTTGAACTATGTTTGGAGAACAGGAAAATTAAATTCAAGAAGTTCCCTGGACCAGGCTGAGGACTTTGTGGGATGAGGTCGCTAGTGGTTTCGTGGGACCCACGAAAAGAAAGACAGTTTTTTGATAGATACAATATAGCATCCATAACAATACAATATAGTGTGGCGCACTAACACTAATTGCACCACTACCATCGCGAGAGGAGAAAGCTAACTTGATTGCACTCGCCTCCGCACTAGTCCATCGACGAAAACCGTGCACGTCGCACAAACGCAACATCAACGAACCTTTTCGAATTATTGTGAATCAAATTGTTGTTAGTAGAAATTAAGTATAATCAATAAAGTAGTTTGTATAATACGCAGTAATGTTTCGTTAGTATAAACTACAAGTGGTGACCCCTAGAAAAGTAGCATTCGAATGAGTGTAAAATATACACCAGACGGTCGGATCGAAATTCCATTATCATCTGTGTTAAAAAGTGGTGAAGTCGACGTGTGCAACGATAACATGGAAGAGCTTCGAAATCAAATTGAAGAGCTCCAATCCTCATTGAGCCAAATTCGTCAGCAGCAAGATGGACCATCGAACATACAAAATCAGCAATCAGATGCCCATTTTTTCTTAGTGACAGAAGTAAAAATGCAAGCATTTTACGAGAACGATCCGGATTTGTGGTTCACAGTTATCGAATCGCAGTTTGCGGCTCGCAAAATTACTAATAAAAAAACCAGATTTGTGCATGTGGTGTCTAATTTGAATTGTACAACGGCGTCTCAAGTGAAAGATATAATCAAATCTCCATTTATGGAAGGTCACTATGAGAAATTGAAATCTGCCTTGATCAGCATTTACGCAGAGAGTGCAACCGAGAAGTTTCGAAAGTTAATTTCAAATACTGAAATCGGTGACCAAAAGCCATCACAATATTTGCACCACATGAAATCGTTGGCAGACGAATCTGTTTCTGACGAACTTATAATATTAAAACACTATGGATTCAACGATTGCCATCATCATCACGTGCTGTTTTATCAGCCTCTAAGGATAGCCTAGATAATCTTGCGAAAATGGCTGACAAAATGTGGGAAGTGTCTGACAGGTTTTGCGTTTCATCCATTGAAGACGAGGAGAACGGCATATCAGCAAGGCTCGAAAAAATTGCAAGCGCGATCAAAAATCTTTCCGACCGTATTATTGCTCTAGAAAGAAGTAAGCATGTATCTCGTCGTGATGACACGCCGAAAAATTGAAATCGAAGTAATTCGAGGAGCAAGAGTATTAGTTTGGAAAACGATAAAACAAATGAACATGAACTCTGTTGGTACCACTACAAATTCGATGACAAAGCTCGACACTGTCGCGAGCCATGTAACTATACAGAAGCAAAAAACCAGTAAATCGAGTGTCGGAACAGACGGCGACACTCAGTGGTGATTCAACAAAACGTCTGTTCATTTATGATAAGCGATGAGGGAGAGAATTTTTGATAGATTCGGGTGCTGATCACTCAATACTTACACCTACACAAGCAATGCGATACAAAGCCAATACAGACGGGAGCAACGACGACGATGATGTGTGCGTACGCTATTATGCAGCAAATGGATCTCGAATTCGTACGTATGGAACCAAGTTATTAGAAGTAAGTTTGAACCTTCGACGCAACTTCACGTGGCGGTTTACCGTAGCAGACGTTACAGCATCAATTATAGGAGCGGATTTTTTACACGAGTACGGTTTGTTAGTGGACATCAGAGGAAAGCAATTAATCGATCGTAATACTGGTCTTACGTCAAAAGGAACACTTCGAACAATCGAAATGCCCAAGGTATCATGTTTTAGTGTTGATAATAAATATGCTTTTCTTTTTGATGGTTTTGAGGAGCTTTTGAGCGATAGGCCGTCATCGAAACTAAAAGAAAAGGCGAGTGTTACGCATCATTTACAAACATTCGGTCCACCAGTGACAGCTCGTGTGCGTCGTTTGGCCCCAGATAAGCTGGTTGCTGCAAAAGCCGAGTTTAATGAGCTCTTAAGATTAGGGATTTGTCGGCCATCAAAAAGTAACTTTGCATCGCCTCTGCATATGGTAAGAAAAGCAAACGGTAAATGGCGCGTATGCGGAGATTACCGGTTTTTAAATGCGAAAACGATTGTGGACAAGTATCCAGTACCACACCTACGCGATTTCCAAAACAATTTATACGGGAAGAATTTTTTTACGAAAATCGACCTACGAAAAGCCTTCCACCAAATCCCTATGGAAGAAAAAAACATTCATAAGACCGCTATTATTTCTCCGTTCGGACTGTATGAATTTCTTTATATGACTTTTGGTTTGAGAAATGCGGCACAGACGTTTCAAAGACTGATCGATGAAGTTCTTCGTGGACTTGATTTTGTATTCCCATACATCGACGATATCTTTATTGCATCGGCAAACTTTGATGAACATATTTTCCATATACGAACGGTTTTCAAAAGACTTAATGAATACGGACTCAAAATAAACCCTGAAAAGTGTGAATTCGCGAAGAAAGAAATACATTTTTTAGGACATTTGGTTTGCCCAGAAGGAATAAAACCGTTACCCGAAAAGATTAACGCGATTTATCGATTTCCAATACCAAAAATAGTATCGGAACTACGCAAGTTCCTAGCAATGATCAATTTTTATCGCCGTTTTATACCGAAAGCGGCAGAGATACAGAGACGATTACAAGTACTTATTCAAGGGAATAAAAAAAATGATAAGACGAAAATAGAATGGAGCGAAGACGCATCCAAAGCATTTGATGAATACAAGCAAGCACTATCAAACGCAGCAATGTTAGTTCACCCAATGGCGAATGCTAAACTAATTGTAGCAACAAATGCAAGCGCAACAGCCATTGGAGGGGTTGTTCATCAAATCCAAGGGGGACAACTAAAACCCTTAGGATTTTTTTCAAAAAACTTGAACCAAATGAAGTAAAATATCCTACGTATGATCGAGAGCTACTGGCAATATACCGCACAATACAACATTTCGAGTATATACTTGAAGGAAGAAATTTTGAAGTATATTGTGACCATAAACCATTGTCACATTCGTTCACCAAGAAACCACATAAAGAGCTTCCACGACGCATAGAGCAGTTGCATTACATCAGCCAGTTTACGACCAAGATTGTCCAGTTACCTGGTAAGCAGAACTTGGTTGCTGACATACTCTTCCGAATCGAGCTAGTAGCTACAAACGTGATTGATTTTCACAAAATTGCTGAGGCACAAAGAACCGACAATCAATTGAACGAGATGTTATCTGGAACCGGCAAGAAGACGTCATTATTACTTAAATCAGTTATAATTCCAAACAGCAACTCAACAATAATCTGCGATGTTTCAGGTACACGAATTCGACCTTATATTCCTAATGAATTTCGTTTCAGTGTGTTAGAGAAACTACACTCCCTAAGCCATTCCGGTATCCGTGCTACAACTAAATTAGTCCAAGAACGTTTCATTTGGCCAAATTTAAGGAAATCTTGTAAACAATTTGTACAACGTTGCATCGCCTGCCAGAAAACAAAAATTCAACGGCATTCACGGGCACCAGTTACACCCTACGAAACAAATTGCAATCGATTTGACCACATCAATATAGACATCGTTGGACCTCTACCTGAATCGAGAGGGTACTCGTATTTACTCACGATGATCGACCGAAGCACACGGTGGCCCGAAGTTGTTCCGTTGACAAATATTGCAGCTGAAACTGTAGCTAAAGCCCTCATTTCTGGATGGATTTCACGCTTTGGCGTTCCACTTCGTATTTCGACTGACCGAGGCAAACAATTCGAAAGCCAACTTTTCAATCAACTCAATAACACGCTAGGAATACGGCATTTGAGAACCACGTCATTCCATCCACAGGCCAACGGGATGATTGAAAGATGGCATCGCTCGTTTAAAACTGCATTAAAAGCGAAATTTACAAGCAACTGGATTGATGAGCTCCCTTTAGTACTTCTAGGCTTACGAGCAGCTATCAAGGACGATATTGGAGCTTCGCCAGCCGAACTTACTTATGGAAAATCGTTAAGCTTGCCTGGCCAATTCTTCGAAGAACCACGCAGCAGTCCCGTCGACAGTGAATTCTTAAAGAATTTCAAACGCATAATGAGTGACATCAGACCACGAGAGCCAACCTATCATGGTAGACCCAAAATCTTCGTACACCCCAATCTAAAAGATGCTAAACATGGTTTCATTCGAGACGACGCTCACAAAACGCCACTTCAAGCACCTTACAAGGGCCCGTACAACGTCATACGAAGCGGCGAGAAAGTTTTCAAAGTCAATATCGATGGTAAACCAAATACTATTAGTATTGACCGCCTGAAACCGGCCTACTTATTATCCAACGACGAAACGGGAACATCCAATGCGAAAGCAAAAAATATGCAACAACTGGAAAGAACAACCCGGTTTGGTCGGAGAGTTCATTTTCCTAAACAACTCCGCTATTAGAAGGGGAGCTGTGTGGCGCACTAACACTAATTGCACCACTACCATCGCGAGAGGAGAAAGCTAACTTGATTGCACTCGCCTCCGCACTAGTCCATCGACGAAAACCGTGCACGTCGCACCAACGCAACATCAACGAACCTTTTCGAATTATTGTGAATCAAATTGTTATTAGTAGAAATTAAGTATAATCAATAAAGTAGTTTGTATAATACGCAGTAATGTTTCGTTAGTATAAACTACAATAGCATCCAAAATACGCACTTTCGCAAGGACGCTAACCACCCTCAAATGTGAGTGCGTTTCACTTGCACAATGCCCCTGAACCACCCGACGAGCACGATTGTTGTCCTATCTATGCCTACGTGCCCCCAGGAGAATAATTTATGTGCTTAAAGTATTATAGGGCATAACATTGCCGACGACCTTAAAGACGATGCTGATATTGAAAGGAAGCGCAGGGCTTTGGCAGTCAGAGGTTCGCAGATTTTCCTGTTGTACTAAGCAAGTTAAGATAACGCTTTTCCAGGCATACTTCCAGAGCTTGTACATGGGGAACCTGTGAGTCAGATATGCCTAAAGATCGCTGGACACCTTGCGCGTCTAAAATAATAATATCTTCAGGATTATTATGGGATTGGCCCGCTTCTGCAGTGCGTCTGATATGTTCGTGGAGTACCACAATGATGGATTTGCAACCGTCATTCGCAAAAAAACGATATGCCTAATCCATATAACACGGGACAGTCCCTACAGCATCCTAAATACTAAAGCTGATAGGATCACTTCACCAATATGGAGGTGCCTTGTACGAAAACCAGCTCGTTTCCTTAATCACCCTCGGTGCAGGGAAGTGGACTTATCTGTGTTTTTTATGTTTATATTTAAAGTGCTTTGTGTTTTTATTCATACTAACCTACCATAAGCCTAACTAACACACTATAGACTCTTTAGTTGGCCGAAATAAGCAATTTTTATTTTTGTTTATTATTTTACTAACCTGCGCGTCTGTCATCGCAAAGTTGCGATAATGCTGAGGAGTGTATTCGTCTGTCAAGCTTGAATTTGCCGCCCTATGAATCATCTCCCCAGATCCGGGGCTGGGAACTCGTAATACAGTTGACGTTAATGCCTCGTTTGCACGGCTGTTTTTTAAACGAGCGTTTTTTCTCGCGTAAAGTTCGTGTGAACGTTAAACATTTTTTTTTAGAGTTTTTGTAAGATAAAAACGTATCATGAATTCCGCGGAAATATGTAGTTTGGCAGATTG
The DNA here is from genome assembly GCA_947369275.1 of Nemotelus nigrinus. Taxonomy (NCBI): domain Eukaryota; kingdom Metazoa; phylum Arthropoda; class Insecta; order Diptera; family Stratiomyidae; genus Nemotelus; species Nemotelus nigrinus. Next base: position 172,152,951 of record OX376372.1, read on the forward strand.
TCTTAAGGGGCAATTTACAACACAATATTAAAATCAAAGGCATTATCTAAAATGATTCTTCCGCTTTATAAGAGTGCACATAAAATTTTGATGAGTTTCTCCTCCCGGTTGAACGCAAAATATTCCAGCAGGATTCAAATATGCATTCAGCTGTGTCATAAGTTCAGAGGCTAGTCGTCACATCAAAGGAATTGACATCCAAGCAATTTTGATTGCTCACATATTTGAAACATAAAATGTCTGAAATGTTTTCTAATATTTTGGTATGGTTTAAGCTCCAAGTTTATTTTAATCCCTAATTAGTAAGTGATTATTGATTAAGCACTTTCTTTAAGCATTTAACTTGGCAGATCCGAAGGAGCAAAATTAAGATCTTATCGAGTATTGGCCATGAATATGTTCTATGGATATGATTTCACTAAATATTTACATAATTAATAAAAAAATAGAAATGCAAAATTAATTTTGTATGTATCATATATTTAGAACATTTGCCAAAGCCTTATTCACTTATGTATTTATTTCGAGCCAAGTGAGATATATAGCAATCAATAACAAATTCAAAAAGTTTTCCTCAAATTGGTCTTGAAATATTCCTGTCACCATAAATTTCTCTGGTTGTCAATACGAGATGGAGATTTTTAGGGAAGGGAAAAAAGGGTTGCTTAAGAATTTACAGTTTTAAATTAGCCACTTTTGAATGCGGATTAAGAAATAGGCGGGGAATCCTTAGCAGTACGATCCGCTGAGTCTACTATATTGTCTCCTCAGCACTATGTCCAGACTTCTAATGAATGCGAATAAGTCCCCGGGCGGGGTCTTGCTTATGTCTCAGATGGAAGGAAGAGCAGGGCCAAGAACGCATCGTCCTCTTTACACACTTTAAACTTCCGCTATGTGTTATTTATGGCTGTCTTATACTTGGATTGATAATCACTCTCTTGTCACTTTCTGGCTGCATTCCTCATACTTTTTTATATTGAAGGCCCTTTCGATAGATCTTCCAAAGTCATGTGGAGCGCATTTATGCTTCGGAAGAACTCCTCTGCAATTTAGCATCAACCTGCTACCAGGAGTAGAGGAGGACGCTTGAAAGGCGTCTCCCATCTTCCTCTTTTCGGATTTGCCTCTTACCAAATGAGATATGGTCAGGGGATCTTGATCGTTGCTTCCTCCACTTTTTGCTTTTGATGAGAAGTTTTGCTTTACTCCTCTTCTGGCCTGGGGTTGTTCGCATCTCCAGTTTAGATCCACCATGGAATTGGGGTTTTGAGTGGTCCCTTGATCCGGTAGCTGATCTACTGGGGAGCAGGTTATATTCCATTTTGGGTTTCTTTCATACAGCTCTTTCAATTTAATTTGACAACTAACAGAAACCTACCGCAGTTTGTAGCTTATAGTCGCAATACCAATTCCGATTTTTCTAAAATAAAAATAGCACAAAAATATATTGTCGAAATGCACAGAGATTCACAATAAAACTCGTACCATATTATAGTATTTTTATCCAAGTTTTGGTTAAAAAAAATTGTAAAGTGAGAATAACGGAGATAAATAGTTGTTGATGACCATGTGTGCCGAACAATGCATATGTCGCGACAACATAGACATTGAACGAACAATGTCTATGTCCGGCTAGTTGAAATTGTGGTGAGCATTTGTGACTAAAAAAATATATTGGAAATTGTATTTTGAAAACTATATTGGGGCTTTTCTTTGTGAAATAAAGCTATAACTTTTCATCCCAGCATTTATTCATATTCATCGATGTCTTCATACTAACGAAATATCTCTTAACGGAGTTAGTTAATATTTTAAAAAATGAACATATTTTAAAATTTGCCTTTAATATTTTTTTCGAAAACTTACTTATTCATTCACGCTTTTCTTTCCAGTTTGTATTACTAAAGGATAAAATAAGACACACGTATTGCCTGTAGAACACTGACACACTATGCACATGATAAAACAAACACAATCACCACACATCAAAATTCTGGTCTGTATATAATCGTATTCAATGTCGTTGTTGAAAGAGTAACACCACGTAATCCATGAAAATGGTTTGTGGTGTAAAAAGGAATGATAAATCTTTGATAAATGATGTGTGCTATTCATTCAAGAAATATTGAAAATCACAAAGAAATCATAAATCGTGTTAGGCAGGACGTATTGATTTTGGTTTTGGGAATTGATATTTGGCTTGGTGACTATGTAAATCTATGATATAATATTTAAAGTATGATATTGAAAGTGCTATATTTTGGATAGCACATTTAAACTATTAGGTTTCAACTGAAATTATCAGCAGGAAAATTTGTTGATTAAATACATAAAATTTGATTTAAGTTCGAATTTCAGGTTGAAATTAATGCTAAAATGTCCATTCCATAAAACCTACCTATACGTTTATAGTCCTAAAATTTTTTATTAAACACAATTTC